>NQLW01000011.1:7700711-7779230 GCA_002312845.1 Kalanchoe fedtschenkoi
TAAATTTTAATTAATCAACCAATAAAAATATATATAATTGTTAGCTACGTGTCTCTTTCTTCCCACATCCTCCCCAATTGGCCCTATGTTTCACATTTCCATTGGCTCTATGCCACTTAAAAATGTCTTCCTCTCCTTATTTAATTTTAGTTGCCCAAACAATAATGACAGTCCTTTACTAATATATTTTTTTACTTGGATTGAGAAGATCTATGGTTGGATTCAAGTCACATTCTTGGAGCTAACTCCCGTACAACATGTGTTTTATCATTGATATCTATCGACATGGAACAGGTTGTCACAAAATTTCGACCCTCTTGCTCTTAGCTATTTTATCTACTAGACTTGTGAATTAGTAATTTGCCACCAATATACAACATGCGAGCCAATGCGTCCTAAATTATAACTTGTTTGTGAGGGTGTCCTAACAAATAATTAATATATTAATACTGGCATTGAAAGAGCATCTAGCAAGTTTTTTTTTTTTATATAAGTGTATGATGAATGCTGGATATTAATGAAAAAAAATCATATTATTCATTTGCAGAGTGTGCTAATATGAAAATCAAATATTTAAAATTATGATTTTTTTGAAGGAAAAAAAAAACAGGTTCATCACTCATCAGTTTAATGGGTTAATCCATCTATATTAATCATTTTGTTTAATATTGTTCTCTAACACATTTTTTAAATACTCAATTTGAATTGTAACCGATAAGTTGACCAGAGTCGACTAGGAGGCCCCAAATCTCCCATGAGCAGATACAGCGAACCCTAACTTGAGCTGCGATCGAAATTTAAAAAGCTTTACCGAGGTTGCCGAATCCAAGTGTGTAATTTCTGTTGCCGCTGCCTGCCTCTATTTCTGCTTTTTATGACTTTTGCGATTGTTTCTCCATCGATTCTCTTCGAATTTGCGCAGTCATCTTTAAGTTATTTGTTGATTGTTTGTATGTTTGAATTTGATCAGTTGAAAAATGGTAATTGAAGGAGAAGAACTGACGGAACAGGAGACCGCGCTTTATGATCGTCAGATTAGGGTTTGGGGCGCTGATGCACAGCGCAGGTACCATTCCACATCCTCGGTCTTTCCTCCTCTGTTGCTGGTGTAGCGTATACCTTGAATGTTTTGATATCCCCTGCACTTATTTTCCTGCAAATTTGGTGTTTATTGTTGTTAAGCCGGGTTTTGGTGCAGTCCACAATATGTAGATTAGCATCTTAAATGGAGTTAACAGACCAACATTGTAGTAGTGTTTGCTGACTTATGTGTTCAGTATATTTTCTCACAGTTCGGATTTTGATGTCTTCCTATAAATACCAGGTTGAGTAAGTCTCATGTTTTTGTGTGCGGCATGAAAAGAACTGTTGCTGAGGTGATCTTGTTATACTTGCTGGACTGAAGTTCTTGAATATCCTTCTTTCAATGGACTGCTTATTCTTTCCACTACTTCTGGTTTTGCATTCCCATGCCCCTGACTTGTGTTTGTTCTAAAGTTCTGCAAGAACATTGTTTTAGCGGGAGTTGGTAGTCTGACATTAGTCTATGATCGCCCAATGAATGAAGAGGCACTCTCGGCCAATTTTTTTATTACTTCAGATAAAACTGTATATGCTGGACAGTCTGTTGCCGGAGTCTGTATCGAGTCGTTGAAAGAACTTAACCCAATGGTGCGCGTTACTGCAGAGGAAGGTATGCTACGTTACCATTAGTTTTTGTTGCTCTCTATCATTTTTCAAGATTTCATACATTCATGCTTTAAAGAGTTCATTTTTTAAAAGGAATTCCCGTAACAAGTAACTACTCATGTTGATAGGGAATATATTGAATTTCGATGAGGAGTACTTCAACAAGTTCGATATTATTGTCATCAGTGGTTGTTCCCTTGAAACAAAAGTATGAAATCTGCTTCTTCAGTTACAGTGCAGTTCATGTTCTAGAGATGTTTGGTTTGAACTGCAGTATTCCTTATAAAAATGCACCTTTTTGGTGTATGACTCTATTGTAGAAATTGATCAATGAGAAATGTCGGCGGTTAGAGAAGCGTGTCGGCTTTTACACAGTTGATTGCGAAGGCTCATGTGACGAAATATTTGTTGACTTGAAAAGCTATGCCTATTCAAAGGTAATTTCTGTAATGGCTCATAATATAATTGTTCTGATAACTGCTTAATGATTGATATTTCACGAGTGTATTATCAGTAAAGCGGAACTTACACCAAATATTTAAGGGGCCATTCAAAGATGCAAGTAGTGGAGAGTTGTAAAATACTGGTACTCAGATCTATAGGTTTTATCTGGCTACGAAAACTTATCTTCTCATTCTTTTTGTATCTTACCATTGCTTGAGGCTGTAAATTAAAAGATACATAGTAATGCGTCATTCTTCTTTTCGAAACACCAGTTTTAGCTCATGGACTTAAAGATACATGTTTAATTCTTTCCTACTAATGTAACTCATCATCTTTAGTAGTGATGTCTAACTTGTGTATGAATCAGAATGATGAGGGTGTACATACACTGACAACATTTAACTACTCGTTTTTGGCAAAAAACAGATGGTGAAATTTGGGAGTGCCGGTTACAATATCCAAGCTATGAGGTGAGTTTATTTGTACTCGCTCTTGTGTAGTTAGTTCTACTAGATTCTCATGTAACATTGAGGGGTTGGTAAATCTTATTACTTGATGCATCGGTCTACTTTTCCCTGATTCGTTGGACTTTTTGAGTTTTAGTAATCCAATTGTAGTATTTCATTATGAGATTTATAAACATTAAAGTCTAGAGATGCTAGATGGTGCCATCATGTTAACTTTTCAACTGGTATTGAAGAAATAGGTGTTTTAAGTTGAGCAGGTGTTTAACTCTTCACTGCCGTTTGATGACGAATTGTTTTCATTCTCTATCCAAGTTTGTTAATGATTCATGAATTTATCTTTTTCCACTCTCGATGCAAGCTTGCATATGATCCATGAATTTAATCAACCTGATGCTGATCCATGAATTTAATCAACCTGATTCGGGAAGCAACTGCAGTACCATGGAAAAATCTACCTAAGAGGATGTCAAAGTTGTACTTCGCTCTGAGAGGCGTGATATGCTCAACAACTATAAATGCGCAGTATGAGCATTATGCAAGATGTACCTTGACAAAAGATGAGTTTGATATTGTTCCTTTTTGCAGTTATCGAGAAGTTTGAGCAAGGGGAGGGACGCGATCTTGGAGAAACATCTGAGAAGGACCTTTATGGTGTTTTAAAACTGAGAAAGGAACTGTGTGATGTTCATGTATGCAATTTAGTGTCTTTTTTTATCATATTGTCAACTTCGTTTGTTTGATGCATGTTAAATGTTTATTTTTGCTGCAGGATGTGGACGAGTCTTTTGTTCTTGAACCTTTGCTGGCAAGATTGATAGCTGAAACTAGGGAATTTACTCCTGTAAGTGCTACTATAATTGGGGGCATTCATGGCCAGGTACTTTTTTTTATCCTATCTCGGCCCCTCTTTCTATTTGTACCCTGTATTGTTCTTATCATGCAGGATGTGAAGTACATAATTGACACACGGTACGGGTTGGTTTCATTGATTAATGTAGGAGGTGATAAAAGGCAATATCTGGAAAGGGAGATCCAGTAAAAAATTTCTACTTGTTTGATGCCACGGATGGGAAAGGCAGAGTAGAGGATGTATCTAACTTCATTTGATTCTTAATGAAAGGTCTTCTCAATAAATTAAGGGTCATGATAGACTGTCAGCTAATTATGCAGTTTGGCTTTTGTGTTTTCATGTATTTGGAAAAATCGTCCCATCTTAAACTCTGGATATAGTAATGAGTTAACGAGTAGTAATTGGAGTATGATGATGCGGGTGTCTGTTGTAGAACTCACAACAGACGGAGTTAGCAAGTAGTAACTGTAGGATGATGATGCAGGTGTCGTTCCATTTTGGTCGGTTTTGTTTTCTTACTGAAAGCATAATTGAAATAGTAATTAGCTAGTGTCCAGTTACCGTTTTGATAATTTAATGATTGCCAATTCGTGATTTAAATTTGGGTTGTGGTAAGCAGTTAACTAAAAATCAGATGGTTTGACTTTTGACTACTATTTATCTATTAAATACTTACTAATTAAATATGGTCATCTGTAAAATAAAAATTAAACAGTTTTTAGGATATATGTTTGTAGAGATTTATTGTTAAAACCTAAAAATGCATCATTATTAAATCTTAGAACTGTTTTAGGTAGTCACTCCGATTAAATATCATCTTGATTTATTAAATCACATCTTATTTCAGTTCCATATATTGGTATTGGATAGTATACTGCCTTGACCTTGAGAGAAAGGCATAGACAGTTTATTGGGCTTTGCTATGTCACTTATCATTGGTTTTAGCTTATTTTGTTGCATAAGATATATTTGTGAATTGTTTTAGGGAGTCACTCAAGTCACCCCAGGAATGTCGTTCAACTTTTATAAGAATGATTTCATAGTCATATTAGTAGCTGTACAATATATGTCACGCTACTGATATGTGTAATAGTTCTTGTGATCAATGTAGTAAACGTATAGTTGGAAAAAGATTATTTGAAAATTAAAAAATAATGAAGAAAAAGTTTTTTACAACAACTACAAAAGGGTTTATTCTTTATTCTTAATGAATACAATTGAATAGGGATGGTATTTTATACTAATTACCTAATGAAATGGATAGTTGAGATGAATTTCAGCCAACGGTAATAAACAATGACACTAGTAATTTTTTGATTCTATATTTTAGCATATTTTTTTGAATTTATTAAATGTAAATTACAACGCACACATCCGATCATCAGAAAATTCAAACTCTACTTGTGAGAATTGTTAGGATTCACCCCTTACCTTTTCTACCACCAGTCACACTCTGATAACATTTATAATATATTCTCGAAACTCCATAAGATTCCAAAAAACTTTATACCATTCTCTTATTCTTCCCTTTCTCTTGGGTTCTTTCTTTTAAGCTTCTCTTCCACTTTTTATTATGATACATTCTTTTCTTTCTTTGGTCTCTTCTTTAGACTTTCTTTTGTTATATTATTTTGGTCTTAAATTTGACATTGATTTCTAACATTCTATCATAGTGATAGATGTTTGTGTGCTGTTTGCAATCATATCAAACTTTGTCTATTTAATTTTATATGTTCATTCCACTACAAAAAACCACACATACTTTGACTGGATAAATGGTCGGACAACTACTAAAAGAAGTATTATTTGGAATTTCAGCCTTTTTAGGTTAAAAAAAAGAGACCAGAACAACACCATCAATAAATATTTATGGTCAATTTTGGGTAATTTTTTCACTGTCTTTGCCGGCCAAGTTGCAGCTTGTCCAGGCATTCTCATAAATCTTCATTTTATAGCCAATTTTGGCTAGCTTTCCGGTATTGTTTGCAGTCAATTTCCGGCCAGTTACCAACAATTTGTAATTTTGTTGCATACCATCCCGTTTTCAGTCCATTGTAGAATTAATTTAAAGTTTTTTAATTACTAAATAATTCCCAATATTCGTAAATTGAAAAATCATGTTTCCTTGTTTGACTTTATTCACTAAATAAACACAACATTCTAGGAAATAATTTATAATACGAAATATGAATATTTTATAAATAACAGTAACTTAAATACTCAAATCAACTCTACAAATCCTACACTAAGAACTATGCATTTGGAGGGGGGCCCTTGTCGGCCGGGCTCTCCGTAGTTGTGGACCCTTAGAAATGAGTCTTATACGTACTACCACCAACTGGTTTTGCTCGGCTCGTAGGGTTGCAACCTCCCCCACATGTCTCGGCCTTCTCTCTAGCCGCCATCACCTTGGCACGGCCGCGCTGGTCTCGGGGATGATGTGTTGGGATCTACGAGACTAGTTTGAGAAATCTGCTGCGTGAACAACGATGCAATAGATGACCTGTGGGAACCTGAAGCCTTCTTCATGAGCTCAAAATCCTGTGTGCCCAAATCACACAACATACCACACTCACACTTTCTTCGCTGCTTATGACAGTTCAGCAAATGAAAGATACTCCTCTCCTTGTCGTAGATGAGCATTTCGAGATCTGTATGTATAAAAAAGGAAATTAATTTGAGTAACAAATAGTACAAATATTAAATAAACAATACTTTTGATGTTTAAACCAAATTTAACTTTAAATCAACTCAAATATGATTCTCATTTAGTTTTGAAGTTTTGAAATAAGTTCGACTCCTAATTCTCAAAAATTGTACGAGAACCATGTTTGAGTCATTTTAGTCCTAAATTCGGCTTTAATTAACTCTAACAGGATTCTCATTTAATTTTTGAAGTTTTGAAATAAATTTGACTTCAAAACCTCAAAATCACGAGAACCATATTCAAGTCATTCGAATCATATGTTCGACATTTAATCAACTCAAACACGATTCTCATTTGGTTTTTGAGGTTTTGAAAAAAGTGTAGCTTTAAAACCTCAAAAATTGTCTGGGAACCATGTTCGAGACATTTTGATATTTAGTCTGGCCTAAAATCAACTCAAATATGATTATCATTTGGTTTGTGAGATTTTGAAATAAGTTTGGCTTCATAACCTAAAAAATTGTACGAGAACCGTGTTCGAGTCATTTCAATCCTAAGGTTGGCCTTTATTCATCTCAAACTCGATTCTCATTTGATTTTTGAGGTTTTGAAATAATTTTGGTTTCAAAATCTCAAAAATCGCACGAGACCCGTGTTCGAGTCATTTTAATCCTAAGTTTTGGCTTTAATCAACTCAAACATAACTCTCATTTGGTTTTTAGGATTTTGAAACAAATTTGGCTCTAAACCTAAAAAAATTGCACAAGAACCATGTCGGAATCATTTTAATCCTAAGTTTGGCCTTAAATAAACATAAACATGATTCTCATTCGATTTTTTAGATTTTAAAACAAATTTGGCTCCAAAACCTCAAAATTTACGCGAGAACTGTATTCGAGTCACTTTAATCTTAAATTTGACCTTTAATCAACTCAAACATGATTCTCATTTGGTTTTGGGAGTTTTGAAATTAGTTTTGCTAAACCTAACTCTCATTTCGTATGTCCAAAGTACTAAATGCCCTTGTTCAATTTTCCTCATCATCATTGCCTTGTTGATGTCCGACGAGTTAGGGTCCTTTCCCAGCGAGATTCTCTTCACTATCAGCAACACTTTGACATGTTCGAAAATAAGTTTGATAGACACAAAAATTAAAAGTTAATAAAACTTTGGAAGTGATGGATCATGGGTCCTCTTTTCATGATCGTGTCGAGCCGGTTCAGCCAATTTCACTTTTACAACTCTTTGAAATACCGCGTCTTCATCAGTTCGACTCTCTCGAGCCAGTAAGTGTCCTCGATGAAGTTGGTTTTCACAAACTCATTCTCCCTGACACTCCAGAGTGAGTCAGAAAGAATATCAGTCCACTTCACCTTGAAGAATTTGACAACTTTTATGTTGTCTTCTGGCCCTTAAATGTACTTCGTCTGTGATAAAATGTATGCGCTTCAAATCATAACACAAATTAGTGAGCAAATTCTTAATGATAAAATATTGAGCCAAACTTAAATTGCTAATCTTAAACATGTTGAACCACTTTTAGCGAACTTCAGCCGAGACCTCAGAGGCCTTAATCCAAGGCATAATCTGGTGGCTCACCTCATTATTCACTTCTTATGGGTCAAAATTCAAACTCAGATATAAAACACTTGAAATATAAATCGTAAAACCAAAATAAAATCAAACTACTTCCATGAATTAAACTAGATTAATTATGTCTAACTCACTAACTAGGTGACACATAGGTGATACGAGTTTGTTCGTCATGGGTCCTCATTAGTCGCTTTGAGACCAGACATCACCTTCTAGCTCAAGACCATTTCTGGAGCTCGTAGCTTCTTCGTCTCGCGCACAGAGGTTAATAGGCGGCTAGAGTGGTATGTGGGTCTCTTGATAAGGCCGACACACTGTTCATTGTATGTAACTGCTACAAACTGAATGGACTAAAAGGTTTAAAATTCCCGGACATCTGGTTAGTATAGTGAAATACGGACTCATCAGGTTTCAAAGTGAAATTGGAGGATGACACCCCGGCGAACTGGAGCTCAAAAATGGGGGCATCATCTGGCCTCCCACCCCTTGATTAGCTTGTGACTTATCAACACGCAGGGTCTTGCACTTCTTTCAAATAGGGGCTGAAGGACGTGTTGCTGTAAATTACACCAAAATAATTAATTATTGAATACGCAAACTTATACATATATGAACTAAACATTCACTGCTAGCTCATACAAACTTATGTTCTTAAACATGAAATATACTTTCGTAAACATGATACACTTCAAGCACTATCATATTACAATTCATTAAATTAAATCGTATACGAGTTTCATACACACAATGATAATAATTAAATGCATAAAAATAATTAAAATTCAAACAAATATACAAACAAATATACAGACTTGTACAATCTCAAACCTCTAATTAAAGTCATTCTAGCTTATATATTTCAAGAAAAATATACAAGTTATAAAAAGTATATAAACATATGCAAACAAAATATAATTAAATCCATACATTATTCCTAGAAAATATTATCAAACTCAAATATATAGAATTAGGGGGGAAATCGAAAATGTATCTTGAACTACATCGCTATTTCAATCACGGTCCGAACTACTCAAGTTTTCGTAAAGAGGGCAAGAATTTTTTTTTTTTGGGTCTGATTCTGAAATAAAATTTGTAATTGTACTCATAAACTCAAACTACTATAAGAATTAGACTGACACACGAAAACCACGTGATTTTATCATCAACTTAAATGATATCATTTCATTCAAATAAAAAAAAAGATATTTTTCATGTTAATCAACCATAGTCCTCAATAAATTTAATAGTATTAGTTGTATTTTATGAATCAAAGTAATTGATCTCAAACAACATCCTAAAATTAGACCGATTTTTTTTCAACGCACCATTTTCGACAGCTCAGATACTTTTAGACCAGTCACTCTTGCATACACTGAGAGTAGTACTATCTGTGACGATGTCATTTTGTCAATCAAAACGACGTCGTTTTGTACCATAATATACACTACACACATGAAATAGTAAATAATATAAAAAAATTCAAAAAATTATATAAAAATAAGAAAAAATTAAAAAAATTGTGTTTTATTTATAAACATTAAAATAATGACAGAAATTACAAATTCATATATTTTAATTTCTATTTATTAAAATAATTATATATGAATTTCATAATATATGTATACAAGGGATGAATATGTGTGTGCAAGTGATGAATATACATACGCAAATGATGAATATGAGTATGCAAGTGATGAATATATATATGCAAGTGATGAATATGTGTATGCAAGTGATGAATATACATATGCAAGTAATGAATGTGTGCATACAAGTGATGAATATACATATGCAAGTGATGATTATGAGTATGCAAGTGATGAATATACATATACTACTAGTGATGAATATGAGTATGCAAGTGATGAATATACATATGCTAGTGATGAATATGTCGATGCAAGTGATGAATATGTGTTGAAGTGATAAATATACATATGCAAGTGATGACTATGAGTATACAAATGATGAATATACATACGCAAGTGATGAATATACATATTCAAGCGATGAATATGTGTATGCAAGTGATGAATATAAGTATGCAGGTGATGAATATACATATGCAAGTGATAAATATACATGCACAAGTGATGAATATACATATACAAGTTATGAATATGTGTATGTAAGAGATGAATATGAGTATGCATACTCATATTCATTACTTGCATATGTATATTTATCACTTGCGTTGTGCTCACCGCCTAGCGCTTTTTAAAACACTGCTCTTGTTTGGTTTGAGGTGGAAAATTTTGTAGAAAGTACTAAAACACACTCTTTAATTGAAATAATTTTTCTATCCTATTTTTCATATAACTTTCCATTTAGTTTTCCACCCCCAATTTTCTCCAAACCAAATAAAGGATTCCTTCTCATTTTCCATCAAATTTTCCTTTCCACTAAATTTTTTCTAAACCAAACACACCCTAAGGTGTTTCAAAAAGTGATTTATCAAATGATATATAGTAAATCATTCAGCAATTAGAGGTGGTCCGACGGATGATCTGACAATTCAGATTCTCATACAGCATTCAGCTCAACTCTTAATTTTATAGAATGACACAATATCTTTCTTTCACCATTCAAAATTTTTTTTCATCGCACTCATTTAAAAATTGTGATAGTTCAGACTGCAATTAGATAAATATTGATAGTTCAGAATCATTTTTGAAGTTTTTTCTTTTTTTTTTTAAAAAAAAAAGTATAATATGCTATATATATCCTGTCGTGCTGTCTGTGGTCCAAGTTGCTGCCCCCCACTGAACTACTTCCGCTGCTACACGAGACTGCTCAGCAAATGACCACGTTTAGTTTAAGCCAAGTCCGTGTACTGTACTGTACATGCACATGCTCTTCTAGTCCATCCTACATTACGTACATAAGACAGCTCTTTTATTTAAAGGTCACATGCTCTGTCGTGAAAATGTACAATATCACTGTATTGCGTGTTTGGCATGGCATAGTGTATTTGGTTCGACCTGACCTAATCTAACGAAAACCACGCCTCGTTGAAATCTGATAAATATATTCTCTGACGATTGATTAGTCGCTATCAACAAGGTGATGGCACGAAAATGGAGACTGTCTTTTTGCATCTTATCTTAAACAGTATTATGGGTGTTTATGGGCAAGCAAATTGGCTAATTGGGACATGAAGAGTCCACTGCATGGCATCCTAATAATTCGATACGTCAGACTCACTGCAAGGACTATTTTAGTTGGTTCCGTGGCGTCAGTACCATATAATATACATGAACACAATGAAAAACTCAGGAGTATAAAGTAAACCAAAGCCTGCATAATTGCATATGCATATTCTTGCAATCTCATTCTCTGTGTCTACTGAAGATAAAAGACTTGTGGCTGTGTAGTCTAGGGTAAAAGTGTTGGAACAACAGACATAAGTCGTGATTCGATACGTGCTGATTCAAATATAGTGAATCTCATTTGAAAATAATATCAAAATATTTTGCAGAACAAATTTCATTTTAAGCTTGTAGTTTTGTGGATCTGGCCATGCTTTCCCAATTTTAAAAAATTGTGTAAAAATATACATGCCCCGATAATAACACGTTCATGTTCAACCTTCAAATCTCAGATAAAGTTTGCATGTGGTCCGTGAAAACGAAACAAACATCAATAGAGGCACATGCTCATGAACATATAATCGCAAGAACAAATTTCAGGTTTTTCAGACTAAATTTGCAGAACATCATCAGTGGTTGGAAACTTTGGTAAATCCTAAGGCGACAGCTGTATCAAGCGATTTTAGCAGACGTCATCTGTGGGTGTAAACTTGGTAAAACCCTAGGAAGACAGCGGTGCCAATCAATTAGAATCAAGAAACGCCCGATAACATTAATAAATTCACCTTGATATACAAAAGAAGCCTCTGTAAAGAGAGAGTTTGTATTGGTATGGAATGATATGATGGAGTGGGTGGATGCGTTATAATAATAATGAAAGACTAATATGTCAAATGTGACATCGATATATTCCTTCTTCCATATAAATATTCTCTATGCAAAGCATAAACCATCATTCTTTGGTACGTGTGGTACTGATTAGCTAAGTAGCTAGCAAGTCATTTTCAAATTGACGACCCTAAAAGAGCAAGAAGATTTATATGGTATCCAGCCCTCTAAAAGTATCTTCCTGCTTAGGTCTTTATGTGACTATGCTCTATGCAAGCATAAACCATCATTCCTTGAATTGTGTGGTACTGATTGTGAATTTTGGTCTATTTTATCCTAAACTCACATAATTTTTAACCGTTCTTGAGTGATATTTAATGATTTTAGCTAGCTTTTTTCTTTCAGACTTAATTTAAGTCTTAATACGAAAACAACTAAAAGGCAATACAAGATCAGGAAAGAGAACAGAAGACGGAACTCCGCCAAACGCAAGAGCCGCGCGCTGGGATTATCAACCGCGCACGCGGTGATGTGGTAAAGGAAGGACGCATGTCACATTCAGAATGGAAGAGAGAAGCTGACGTAAGCATCGACCGCATGCAAGAGCTATGCGCACTAGACTTAAATGACACGTGCGCGTAGTCTGCACAGTTTCCTAATTTGAGATATCAGAACCTTCCCAAATTTTAAGGGCATAACTTTCACGCCAGATGTCCGATTTGAGCGATTCAAAGAGGCTATAGAGAGATCAGAGTATTGTCCAAAATTTCTAAGAGGGGTCAAAGCCTAATTCTCAACGGATTTCTTCCAATAAAGCCAATAATAAAGTCGGTGCGCATGAAGTAGCTTCTTAATTCGACTCTAACTCATATTCTGATTTCTATCAAGTCTTCTAAGTCCGATCTTTATCAAGAATCTCTGAAGATATTCATCAGAAGATTTGCATCATTTTGTGGAAATTACATTGCTTACGTTTTAAGTCACACATATATAAGGAGGTCTCTACCTCATCATTCAGCATGCTACAACACTGTGCAATACTTCTATGTGTGCAATAAGATTTAGGATATCAGTGGAGAGCAGTAAGGGAGCACATCTTAGAAAAGTTCAGATCTAGTTTGTGTGTATTTTCTTTATTGAACAGATCATTACTTTTCTTTGGCCACACATGACTAATTCCCATATGAGTTAAAGTGATGTGACTTGTGAATCATTGTTTTAAATACTTTATTCTTCATAAATTCTTATTACGATGTTATGTTTATTGTGCTTCAACTGAATGATTGCTTTATTACTTGACAACACTAATGAATATGACTTGCTTTGTTGTATGATTTCTTACCACTGATTTAGTTGTTAGGCTTTGGACGTATAGAACTAAATGAATAACAAATAAACACATGTCATACATGTCTATAGGTAAACATACTCTAAGTTTGAGTGAGCTAAATAACTTATATTGAATTTTCTACCACAGTAGCGTAATTGCATATATCTTTCATCTAGGCTGACAACCTAATTTGCATGATAACTTATGTAGGATTCATATCAACGGTTAAAGGGTATGATAATTGTAGAGTGTAAGCGAGTGTATAAGGCTAGCCACATTGCCATGGTTGTTAAGTGCGTATACGTTTGCTGAATTCAATTCATTATAGGAATTTCATCATTAGTATCAATGATCAACATTTATTCACAAGTCAAATCATGTGAACTACATGTTAGTTTACTTATCTTTCTACTTAGTACGCAGATTAAGTGATTGACATCTTTCAAAACTAAAACTCCACAAAAGTGAAGTCTTTTTATTTCTTTGAGTCAATTACAAACGTTTCAGGTACTTAGTCTCTGAGGATCGACCCTATACTTTCTACTAGATAGTGAGACAGGTATAAATTTTATTTGCATATATAAGACAACCCAATGACGGTCTTATCAAATTGGCGATGTTACCAAGGACTGAAGTAAAACTCTATAACGAGTTAGTTTTATTTATCTTTTATTCTATGTTATAGGCTTCAGAGAGAAACCGCGTGCGCGACTTAACTCTTAAGAAGTTATATTTTAGTGTCTCCCCCACACACGACTTTATATCCTGAGCACAAGGGATTTCTTAAAGATTTTCTAAGATCTGCCAGTTTGTTTGTTCGATTTCACTAACCCTTCTAACCAGCTTCTTTTGAGTCGTTGAACCCTCATTTTTAAGATGAACGATTCCCCTATTACGAGGACCTCGAACATCTAATTCTTCGAAGGAGGGCAAAGGAAAGAGCAGCCAGACAAGCCATGGGTGTGACAGTGCTACAACAACGACACCAACAAGGCAACAACATTGTAGCAGGAGAGGAGGACATTGAGGAAGCTAACTACTCCAAATTAACTTTCATGATCAGCCCTTAAGCATACAAACTACTAATGCTGAGGAGGCATATATAAAATTTAGGGGTGGTGTCATACACCAACTCATTAATTTTATGGGACGTTAGGAGAGGATATTTAGTGACTTATTTGAAAGTTCAACGTGGTCTGCGCCATGATGAAACTAGTAGGAGCCAAATTGGACAGATACAGATTAATGACATTCTCATTCTCATATAAAAGGAGCTCCATTCTCTCATATCACAACGGATCAATCCTTAGCTACAACCATTCAGAAGCTAAAGGATTCTCTTTTGCCCTCTTTATAGTATTTTTTGAGTGGAATATAAGTGTGTGTTGGTGTCCGAGAAAGTAGGCTATTTGATTGAACCCCATAAACATTTGGTGTTTTGTTTTTTTATTGTTTTAAGTAGCTTTTATTTTTTGTTAGTATAATTATAGTGGTTATTATGCAGTTAATTGCATTTGATATTCTATCTAGAAATACCTGGAGATATTCTAAAATGGTGGTTCTGTCTAGGTGATTAGATATTCAGTAGTAGACCAGTGTGTCTCTTTAATCTTTTCTGAGAATCACTAATTATAATTAGTGGTTCAATAATTTGTTTGTTATACTACATGCTTCTATACAACAATTGGTATCAGAAGCCAAGATTCTTGTATACTCTATGGTTGCGGCAAAAGCTGATCTTCCACGTCAAAAAAGATCCTTTCGGCTTTTGAAATCACAAACTCTTGTATGTTCTATGGTTGTGGCAATTAGCTGATCTTCCACATAAGAAATTTTTTTTGGCTATTAGAGTTGTGATTGGTTAAAAGCTACTACGTTGATGGCCGAAAAGACTGAAAAGAAGGAAGAATCCACCATATCAGTAGCGCGGGCCACTTCAATGATGTCAACAAGCTCTCTCTCGTGCAGAATGTCAGACAGGGAGTGACAAATGCAAATTTCTCAGTGGAGGTATTCGATGGCTCAGGTCATTTTGGCATGTGACATGTGAAGATACTAGATGTACTATTTTAACAAGATCTAGATCTCGCTATTAAAAAGAAGAAACCAAATGATGTGGATGAAAGAAATTTGAGAACGCTAAATTGATTGGCGCTTGAACTACACCTTTGCAAAGGGGACTTCGACAAATGCATTATGGACGGACTTGGATAAATTTTTTTTAAAGAAAATCATGCCAAATAAGTTGTATATGAAGAAAAATTGTCCCCCTTCACATGTGTTCCTGGTACCACACTAAATGTATACATTACAAATTTTAAGCAGGTTAATTTCGGGTCTTCTTAATTTGGATGTGACATTTGAAGATGAAGATTTGGTGCTAATATTATTAGGATCTCTTCTTGAGGAGTATGAGTTTATTGAAACGACTCTACTCCATGGGAAAACTAACTTATCAGTATAAAGGATATGTCCAGCATTATACAGCTGTGAGGTTAGGCGAAAAGGCAAGCAGAGTGACAAATAAACAATTGAAGCTCTCGTGGTGACTAAGGGATAGTCGGAGAAGAAGGGAAAAGGTTTGAGGGAGAGCTCCAAATCAAAAGGGATGTCAGCTAAGGACGAATGTGTCTGTTGTTGAGAAAAAGGACACTAAAAGAAGGACTGTCCAAAGTTGAAGGAAAATGCCAACAAAAGGAAAGATGTTGTTGATTCCAATGTAGCTGAGTGCAATGATCATGACTCAGACTACTCTTTGGTTGGAGCTGCCACAACAAAACAATCGAATACATGGCTTCTGAATTCAGGTTGCAGTCACCATACGACTCCCAACAGACAATTATTTTATGAGTTGGAAGAGCAAGAAAGAGATGTTCTTCCCACAGAAAATGATAAATTTATGGAAACATGGGGGATTTTTACGGTTCAATTGCAGAATCATGATGAATCAGAGAGGATCCTAACTGATATCTGTTATGTGCCAACATTAAATTTTATTTTTGTGGGAGTGTCGGAGGCAGTGGGATACAAGTGATCAGTAGAGATTGGATTGCTGAAGATAACTTCAAGATCACTTGTTATCATGAAAGGAATCCGGAAGAAGAATAATTTATATTATTATGATGGTAGTATAGTTATTGGAGAAGCAGGAGCAGCTTCCAACGATGATCGGAAGTTGAACTCAAACAAGTTATGGCATATTAGGTTGGGACATCCTGGTGAAAAGTCTTTGAAGAAGCCAGCGGACCAAAGACTTCTGAAAGGAGTCAAGGCTTGCAAACTAGAATTTTGTTAGCATTGTGTAAATAGAAAGTAGAAGAGGGTCAATTTGGCACCACGATTTATAATATCAAAGATGTCTTGGATTATGTGCATGTCGATGTGTGGTGACCTTCCAAGACGGCGTCGTTGGGAGGAAAACTCTATTTTGTGACCTTCATTGATGACTTCTCAAGAAGACTGTGGGTGTATTCTATGAAGTCAAAAGATGAAGTGCTGAATGTCTTCACAAATTGAAAGAAGATGGTGGAGACTCAAACAGAAAAAAAGATCAAATGTCTTCGATCAGACAATGGTGGAGAGTACAAAAGCGATCCGTTCAAGGAATTTTGTGCTAAAGAAGATATTGTTTGGCACTTCAAAGTCCGAAAAACACCACAATAAAATGGGGTGGTGGATCATATGAATCGAATATTGGTAGAGAAAGTTCATTGTATGTTGTCCAATGCTGGTTTGCGCAAACAAGTTTGGGCTGAGACGTTCGCACATGCCTGCCATCTTATCAATTGTCTATCATCAACCGTCATTGGAGGGAAGACACCATTAGAGATATAGTTTAGAAAACTGGCTACTGGTTATGATTTATTACATATATTTGGCTTCACTATCTACTACTATGTAAAGGAATCAAAACTCAATCTGAGGGTGAAAAAAGTGCTCTTCATGGGGATCATCTCAAGAGCCAAAAGTTATCGCCATTGGTGGCTTGAAACCAATAAAATAATTTTTAGCCGAGACAAAATCTTTGATGAATCTACCATGTTGTCGAAGATTCACGTGCAGCTAGAGGAGAGTACTCCAAAACAGGTGAAGTTTGAACCAAGCATTATCATACTAACAAATGAGAAGACTCCTATGGTAGATGAGGAGTTTATTGAAGAAGAGGTTTTAACTTAAGAAACTCAACAACAACTTGAGTTAATTCTAATAAGTACGCCAAAATGCACAATAAAAATACCTTCTCGTTATTCTAATACAATAGCTGAAACGTCTGTATTAGAAATCCATGAAATTCATGCCACCTATCAAGAAGCTATACAGAACTCAGAAGGTGTAAAATAGAGAACTGGCATGAAAGAAAAAATGAAGTTCCTTGATAAGAATAAGACGTATAAACTATTTAGGTTACCAAAGGGAAAGAAGGTGATTGGATGCAAATGTGTCTATGCGAAGAAGGAAGGTTTTCCTAACAAGTCTGATGTTCGTTACAAAGTCAGGTTTGTGGCTAAAGGGTCAAAGAAGGAGGGATTTTACCTTAATAAAGTATTTTCTCAAGTCGTCAAATACTCCTCCATGAGAATATTGTTGACTTTTGTAGCACTGTTGGATATTGAGCTAGTTCAAATGGATATGAAAACAACATTTTTACATGGAGATTTGAAAGGGGAGATATACATGACTAAGCCAGAAGGATTCAAAGTTACTAGTAAAGAAAACTTAGTTCGTAAACTTGAGAAATCATTGTCTGGTCTAATTCAGTCACCAAGACAGCGGTACAAGTGATTTGACAAGTTCATGATGGAGCAGAGTACACAAGAAATAAATACGATGATTGTGTGTATTTTTATAAATTGCTAGATGGGTCCTATATATATCTTCTTCTGTAGGTTGATGGTACATTGATTTCTTCCAAGGACTAGAGTAAGATTAAAACACTGAAATTTTATTTGAGTAAGGAATTCAAGGTGAAGGACCTGGGAGAAGCTAAAAAGATACTTGGCATGAAGATAATTAGAGATAGGAAAACGGGGAGGCTTTGTTTGACTCAGAAGGATTATCTGAGTAAGGTGTCACAGAGGTTTGGCATGAATGAACAAATAAAATTTGTTAGTACACCAATTGCTTCTCATTTCAAACTCAGTGTAGTTTCATTTCCAGTTGATGATTCAGAGCGAGAGTACATGGAGAAAGTACCATATGCTAGTGTAGTTGGTAGTTTAATGTATGCAATGGTGTGTACGAGACCCGATTCACACATTGTTGTGGTAGTAAAAGGGTACATGCAAAATCCAAGTAAGGACCACTGGCGAGCTGGTGAAATGAATTCTATGATATATTATGAGCATCATAAACGTTGGATTAGTATTTTAGTGGGATAATAAGGATGGTCAGAATGTAGTTGGATATTGTGATTCTGACTATGTTCGAGATAATAATACAAGACAATCAATTACTGGATATGTGTTTACAATTGTAAAGGCGTCAGTGAGTTGGAGGTCTTCCTTGCAGTTGACGATTGCTTTGTCTACAACAGATTAAATTAGAGAGAAAGTATGAAGATTAGGATGTTGGATTTTGTCAATGTGGAGATTGTAGTATTTTGGCTTCTATCCCACATTTTTAGGATGTGAGCACAATGTTCTTCTCAAACTCATATAAAATTTTGAAAGGGGAAACTCCATATGAAGCCTAGTACTTGAAGAAGAAATTTTAAAGGGAAAACTCCATTTCGAAGCCTAGTACTAGAAGAAGCCAGACATTTGACA
Source organism: Kalanchoe fedtschenkoi (assembly GCA_002312845.1). Lineage (NCBI taxonomy): Eukaryota > Viridiplantae > Streptophyta > Magnoliopsida > Saxifragales > Crassulaceae > Kalanchoe > Kalanchoe fedtschenkoi. Next base: position 7,719,414 of record NQLW01000011.1, read on the forward strand.
CTTGCACGCTTTTGGGTGTATCGCATTCGTTAAGAGGCTTAGCCTGGACGCGCAGCGCAAATTGTATATATATTCGTCAATTGTGTTTCTATATTCACCAGTTGTATATATAATCACAATTAATGAATGTAGAAGCAGAACTGATGAATATTCACCAGTTGTGCTGTTATATTAACCAGTTGTATATATAAGCACAACTACTGAATATAGAAGTAAAACTAATGAATATTCACCAGTTGTGCTTTTATATTCACTAGTTATGCTTCTATAGTCATCAGTTGATCTGTTTAGTGATCAGTTGACTTTCATCAGATGATCTGCTGTATTCATCAGTTGATTTGTGTTTCAAATTATCCAATATGGACGCAGAAGTGAATAGTTAGTGAGCCATATGAGTTTGGAGGTTGATTTTAATTGTTTGATTCAGACCGAGCTCTCAGAATCCAATATGATGCTGCAGAAGTGTCCTTATGTTAATTAGTGGTTACGTCAATCAAAATCAGAATCAGACAGTTACTATGCTATCTTTCTTTCTGATAATATGTCCCTCAAATTTATTAATATGTTGATTAGCTTGTATAAACTTATAGAGAGGATGTGTAGTTACTGTATCAGCGTCCAACTCTAAACCACTTCCATTTTTGTAATCTGATACCATGTCAAATCAGTAACGGTGTACCGCACACACTAGCATGATAACGCATAGCCATCACCAACCAATTTGGGTCGAATTTCGCTACCTTGTATGTCTAGCTGCTAAAACTAGCTTACAAAGCCTGCCCCACGCTATTTCATTCTTACTTAGATTCTCTTGGACAAAAATACACATCCATACATTTTCCACCTATGACAACTGATGACCATCATCATGTCTGTGTCCGGTGTGGGAATTTTGTACGCTTTGCTTTTGTTTCACAATAATATAAGTTTATCTGTTTTACACTTTTACAATTTCTAAATGTTTTCTCATTGAAGATTTCAAATAAGGTTTATGTCACATCTTGAATGGCTAGTGCTAGGAGTATAATTATAAATCGATGAATTGAGCCATACCGAATTGATAGGTTGGATTTTAGAGTGTTAATGGTTCGATTACAGTATTTTTAATATTTTAAATTAAACCGAACCATTTTACTAATTTTAGATCATTTATAAATTAATGAATATATAATATAAATTAGTACATTTCTATTATTATTTATATAAAAAGTCTCCTATTGAAAAAATAAATTGACCAAATCGAACCATATAGTTTGGTTCGATTTGATTTTTTGAAACTAGTGATTCAGTTCACTTTCAAAAATTTTAGACTGTGATTACAATGGTTCAGTTTACACTTTTGAGTACTAGCTCCGTACTTACATGTAAGCGTAGTAGTTAGTTTACTACTAAACTCGATCAAGTGGCAGCACTAGCAATAACACTAGTAGTCAAGAAGCTGGATCTGCACAATTATAATTTATAATTGGTTTTTAACGACTTCGGATTATGCTGTATAATCATATCAGGTCTATCGGACATTTCAATTTTCACCAGCTTCCCCCATTTTGAGTCTTTCTTGTTAAATTTCGAGCAGGTTCTTGTTCAACAATATTCCCACATTACTTGGGGAAATGGTCAAGTCTTTTTGGTTCATGTCTGTTCCTAAGTGAGAGTAGTTTGAGCGAGGGCTCACGGTTCATGAGGTCTAGAAATGTTATACAATGAAGGACATGTTAGTTTCTGTCTATTAAATTATTAATTAATTTGTATTGATTAAGATTTAATTGTTTTGAGAATCAAATTTATTTTTAATTGAAGATTAGTGTCTTACTAGAGACCACATATGATCAATGAGTTTTAGCTCATGACTGATAATACAATCTAGTGTAGGTTATTGAGTTGAGTAAAAATCGAATAAGATACGGTTGGCCCACGGGTGCAGCTCTGGTAACCTACTTGATGAGGTTGGCCCGTAGGTTACGTTAGAGATACACACTAGTGAGAGGGTTAGAATTTTTTCAACGAAAGCTAGTACTTCAAGTCAGGTGCGGTATTCTACATGAGTGCATAGATATCGTTAGAAGAACGTCGTATGCTTTGCTAACGAAACGAGACAACCGAACAAAAATGGTAATAATGTATTACAGTTTATTTCTTTTCGAGTTTGTTTTCTGTTCAGGCATTTCAATTCAGATCCAGCTCTGTGTCTTAAATCTGAATTGAGTACGATTCAAATTAAAAAATTGGTAATTCGGATCTAGATCTGTATCTGGTAATTCAGATTACAATGAAAGCCAAGAAATTGGTTTTATGATGTTATGAATCCGGAATTATGCCGCATGGTTCAGAAATTCAAATTTACTTTTTGTGTGAATGATTTCCAACAGGATCTCCCTACAATTTTTGCCCTGAGCCCACGATGAGCGAGGATCGGTCTTGTTTTGGCTCCAATGTTGTTCTTCATAGTTGGATGTTTTTGGCTTTCAACACATTTCTCACGTCTAACATTCTGATTCCAGATTAAGTCATCGTCTCTAATACCATATCGAATCTCGAACCGGTCCATTTTGGATTATATTCTTATTATGACTCAAAAAATCAGACTTAAAGATAAAGTTTCACCATCCAACATAAATTATATATTTATTTTTTCATTAAGTGATCGCTACCAAAAACTGCATATTTTTTGGCCGAAATAACTACTGAGCGAAAACTAAGCGGAGATTTCTTGGCAGTTTAAAAAGAAGATTTTCGGCCATATGTAAATGTGTGATCGAAAGGGTCCAAAAATTCGGAGTTTAATCTTTACGATGAAAATGCCGGCTCCGAGTTCCTAAGCTTATTACTTGAGGTGATATATATGCTTCATGTGAGATCTGGATCATTGTTTAATCATTTGATCATAAGAAGCTAAGTCTCAGTTTCAAAGTCTATATGCTTAGTGTGTTATGTTGTGAGTTTGAATCTTGTCAAGTGTTTGTTTTTACAACCAGACGCAATACAATATTGACTTTGAAACTAGATTTTAGTTTTCTCATGATCAAATATTTAAAGATGACCGATTTCAATATGAATCACTTTGCAAACTCGGACATTGATTCAGGAACTTTATTCATCACATCTTTTGCCCAGAGTTAACTTTTTATTTTCTACTTCGATGTGCTCCTAACAACCTTTCAATGTGACCCCCCTATATTCACCTCCGGCCGGCGATTGCATTAAAAAAATTATTCATTTTTATTATTAGAGGTTGATGGGGCAGATTAGTAGAGTGTAATTTGACGTTGGAATACCATTAATTAATCTTTATAGATTGTCTACAGTGAAACTCCTTTTTTTTTCCTTCTTTACATGTCTAACATCCTTCGATACCGACATTTATTGCATTGACGTCCTATTTCTTATATGGATAAACAGTAGCCGAAACTGGGCATATTATAGCCGGAAAGTGACGGGCCAGAAACTAGTCAAAAAAGTTCCACAAACTTTCGGCTAGTGAGAATTAGCCAGAAATTCGACGAAACTGGCCGAAAAAATCTTTCCCTCGATAGTCACCGACACATACCTGAAAATGGCCAAAAAGCATAATCGAAAACTGGCCGAGAAATCGTCGAATTGTTTAATTGGCGACGCGGTCTCGACCACTTTGTGTGTGGTCGAAAACCTTATCATTAGACTGTCAGAAAGTTTTTCTAAGAGTTTTTCGATCGTTTGGCCACTTCCTTGGGCAGAAAACATATTATTTTAATTTTGTAATGGATGTAGGGCATTTCATCAAATATTCTTTCTCAACAATTTTATAATAAATGAATATGTTATAATTGTTGATTATAAATTATTTAAATGTATACTCCTTCGTTCTTTAATACATGTCATTTAAGATTAATTTGAGTAGATTAATATGAAGTTAATGCTAGCAGTTGAAAAAATTTAATAAGTAGGTGGTTAATTTTTTTGAAAACAATTCGTGCAAAAAGTAAAATTGGTATATGATTACGTGTGAGAAATGAATTTTGTATTAATTATGATAATGAAGTTATTAATATTTAATATTTTAATGAAATTGTTGATATTAAATACGCGTTGAAAATTGTTATTATAAATGACATATAAAAGTGAAAAAAAATTCATTTAAGTGACATTTTAAAGAAGAAAGATGGAGTAACTAATTACATTGAGGCCGATTGGTTGTCGGCCACTCACATGCATAGTACATGACCAGCTCAATTAGTTTCGAATGGAACACGAAGAATTACTAATTACTGAAACCAATGGATACAGTCAGAATATAGTATAGTTAAGGCTCTGTTTTGTTAAGAGAAAATGTGTTTGAAAGGAAAATGAAATGTAAAGTTGTTTCTTGAAAGTTACTGAAAAAATAGAAAAACAAATTCATAAAATTTTACAGTATTTTAATACGTTCATTATAATATTTTCATTTTTTTATATTTTTCCTAAATCAACTATTTCCTCGGTATTCTTTTATTTGTCACATTATCAAAATAAAAAATACCTTCATCACCTCCTATGTTCTAATATTGAAACCTATCTTACAAAGTCATTTAATTCATTATAATAGTTCATAAAAAAAATATTCTGCACAAATAATAATCTAGTCCGTTTTACATTTTATATAAAACATATATTAAATGCATATATATAAAATTTTAATGAATAATATGAAATAATATGGTATATTCTTGATCCATTTAATTTAAAAATAAATATGAACAAATGGATAAAGCTTATGGAGGCATGTGGGCAGGCAATAATAAAAAATTGTGTGCTTAACATCCTTAAATCGAATTGCATGTAAAAGAATGTAAGTGTAATATTCGTTTGGTTGTAGAGCCGGGCATTATCATTGGAGCGATGATTGCGAAGCATATGAAAGGTCTTTTGTAAATGTTTGGCAACTAACCTGACTGATTTCTTCTGGACTCCATCACACGTTATTAACATTAGATGCTAGATGTGTCACTCATGCCTAATCACATCACATCACATCCTCCTTTGCACTAATAATTAGTGCATGCGTTCCCTTTAAATATTACCATACCCTGTCCCTAGAAAGCATCAGGCACTTTAGAGAAATATAATCTCCTATATTCATTAATCATCCACTCCATAATTAGGCGATACGTTACCAACAACGTGTTGGCCTAGTGGTATTGGTTGTTGTCTAACAACCCCAAGGTCATGGGTTCAAGCCCTGTTGGTACCGCATTTACGCTTAGATACGCTGGAGGTGCGCGTGAGCTGGCCCGCAGTGAGTATGGGCGTACACTATCAAGGTGGAGGGGTGTGCAGCCTCTGACCACCAAGGGAAAGTGGGAAACCACTATCGATCCCCTTATAAAATAATAATAATAAATTAAGCGATACGTTATACTAGTTGTAAAATTTATAGCTAGGGTGTGATTTGTAAATTGACCATCCTCATCATTCCCCTTTTAAAAAGGTAGCCAAATTAGGGCATCTACCATTAAAGCTTTATTGGAGATGTGGTTGGTTTTTTTTTTTCATGAAGCTGTTCATAAAAATATTTTAGACAAAACTTTTTAGTTAAAAATGTCAAAAACATTGTTTATTGGATACGAAGACTTTGAATGATACTTTTTTAATCAGAAGCGTCGTCTAATATTTATAAAGGTTTTTTTTAATTAAATGGGCTCCTTTCCACAATGTTTAAAACTTAAAAGCGATGTCTAATGCTATCTTCTAGTAATATCTAAATTGAGTTATAACCGTTGTATTCCATCAGTGAAAAATATATAATATTTAAAAAATTTAAGAAATTTTTATTAATATATATGAAAATGTATTAAAAAAAAGTATAACATGACGTATGGTTTCATGTGCTGATTCAAAAAATTTGTTTTAATGTGTATGAAAAATTTATAATTTTTTTTTATAATAATGATGAATTAAAAAGACACAATTTTTTTTCTTCATTTATTTCATCGAGATGCCTTAGTGCTACACTGGTATATTCTTATCATTGATGAGCGTACTGTGCATAAGCTCCCTGATGTAGAAAATCTCTGCTTAGCTCTTGCCTTTCATCATCAAATTCCAGTTTAGATTCACTACTCATCACTCACCACGATACAATACAATACAACTCTTCCTGCAGATTCTGACAGCTGCTCTGTACTATGTGATCCCACTTTTTTTTACAGTTGTTCCACGTTCCCGCGGTAACTTTTGATGCGCTGTCATCACCACACATGTAACAGCCCAGTCACCTCGATCACTTCTCTCTCCTCATGGATCTTTTGTTCTTCTTCTAAAAAAAGTCCGAACCCGAAGATCTTTCCCATTCCCCGAAACCAAGTTGAATCATCCGACGGCTGAGATGTCAGCCACATGGTACAGTCACTGTAGCCGCGTGGCAGCAGAACGAAATGCCGTATATGCCCCCGGAAACGGTTCAGACACCACCTGTCTTGAAGGTGAAGTCCACAAGTGCAGCACGTGCACCAGTTCAAGATTCCACATCAGCATGACGGTTCAAGTTGGGCCTCAGATCTCATGGGCCACACTCGCACACAACTACTACTTTTCAGACTCCTATACCTGTAGGCTGTAGCTGTAGCTTTACTGTGAAATATGATGAGTCGGAGGAGTTAACTAAAAAGAAATTGATGAATTGAAAGAAGTATAAACTATTACATTTATTAATTTATTTGCTATTTAAAAAGTTACAAAATTAGCGTTAAACTCGGGGCACTCTATTCATGCTCTCAATAAAAATTAAAGTTAAAATTTCGTAAATATGTCACATGTCTTTGAAATTGAGCCAGGTCTTGCTGATCAAAAATCTCTAGCGTGAAAGTTACATGAATAAATAAATACCTTATAAAAAATATTTTTTAAAGAAAAAGTTGGGACGGGTGAATTCTATACATTTTTGTCATTTAGTGGATTTAGAAAAAATATTTTATGTATTTATTTTAAAATTGGTACAAAATGTCCAATGAAATAATTGTATTAATGTGGAGTAATGATTTTTGGCCAACCAAATTATGTAATTTTGATTTTTCAAATTTTCACGTTATATATTCTGGTTGGAAGTTTTCATGTAAACGAGGTGGAGATAATTCACTTAATCATAAATAAATAGTTTTATTAAAAGACAAATAAAATATGATAAAGAGATTTAAGGTACCATCTTTTATATTGATGAAATCAAAATCAAAATGAAAGTGAGTAAGAAAGTTGAGCAGAGGAGAAAGAGAGAGAAAGAAGCTGGTTGGGCTTTGAGAGAGTTGAAGAAGAGAGACTCCAAAAAATAAAAAAGCAGAAAAAGGTTGAGCCATCGACAACAATATCAACAAATCATCATTTTTTGCTGTGCCATTCTCTCTGATTGAGTTGAAATTATTTCTTCTGAAAATGGGAGAGGTAATTAGGTAGCAGTGATTGTTGGGTAAATATTTTTCATTTTATTCCCTTTTTCATTCTTTCCATCAATTTGATTTGCTCTTACTTTTCTGCTGATTGAATTAAATCAAGTAATAGGAATTTTTATGGGTTTCAATAATTCATGTTTGTGCAATATAAATGGTGAAATTGGAATCACACATTGTGCGTTTGGTTGGTTGGTTGTGCTTGTGGCTCTGTTTCAGGAGGAAAAGAAGAAGCCCATGGAGGAGAAGGCGAACAAACAGCAGCCGGACGAAAAGAACCCGTCGACAAAAGACGAAGAGAAAAAGCAGGGTGGTGTTCCGGAAGCCGTCAAGGAAGCTCCGCCGCCGCCGCCGCCGCCGCAGGAGGTTGTTCTGAAAGTGTTCATGCATTGTGAGGGGTGTGCTAAGAAGGTCAAAAGGAGTCTCAAGGGGTTTCCGGGTAACGACATTATTTGCCGGATCTGTTGTCATTTCTGTCTCTTTCTCCGGTGGCCTGAAATAGTGTTCTTTGATTTTCTAGGGGTTGAGGATGTGATTACAGACAGCCAGAGTCACAAGGTTGTGGTGAAGGGGGAGAAGGCAGATCCAGTCAAGGTGATGGAGCGCATTCAGAGGAAGAGCCACAGGAAGGTGGAACTCATATCGCCGATACCGAAACCGCCTGAGGAAGAAAAACCCAAAGCAGCAGCAGCAGATCAGGAAGCTGAGAAGCCCAAAGAGGCAGCAAAGAAGGAGAAGGAGGAGGAGGAGGTTTGTACGTCATCCCATCTCTACTCCTCTTCTAGACCCTTCTTAATTGCCACTAATTTCCACTAAAGTACCATTTTTTTGTATTTGTTTTTCTCAGAATCTCTATTGTTCTTGAACTCAATTTTCTTCTTCCTCCAATAGCAATTAATATATCTGGTGGCGATGGCGATATTGATTGTGTTTTTTTGTTTATATTTTCTGGGGGCTGCAATCATGCATGTATATTTCAGCCGCCGCAGGTGATCACCGTGGTGCTCAAGGTCCACATGCATTGCGAAGCTTGTTCTCTCGCCATCAAGAAACGCATTCTCAGGATGAAAGGTGTGCCATCTTTATTGGATACTTCACACGTACTGAACCGAAGCTACAGCACCGCCTTTTAGAATATTTGGTTATGGGATACTAAAGAAATACCTTTTTTACACACTGGTTGATTTGGAAACTGTATGCATTTAAATTAATTGAGGATTGGTTTAATTTTGTGTATGAAAACAGGGGTGGAGAGTGTTGAGACGGATCTGAAAAGCTCTCAGGTGACGGTGGTGGGGGTTTTCGACCCGGCCCAACTGGTGGATTATCTGCATAAGCGCACCGGGAAGCAGGCAGCTATTGTGAAGCAAGAACCTCCCCCTCCAGACAATAAAAAGGAGGGTGAGAAAGGTAAAGATGTAGAGAACAAGCAGAAGGAAGATGGAAAAATATGTGGTGAACAGAGAGAGGGGGATGAGAAGAAGGCCCAAGGCACTGAGGCAGCACAACCAGAAAAGGACAACAAGGGCGGAGTTGGAGGAGATGATGATGAGAAGGCGAAGCTGATTGAGCTGAACAAGAACGAGTTCTACTACTATCCTGCGTTCTATGCACCCAGGTTTGCCATGGATCAGTACTACGCAGCAGTCTCTGCGCATCCACCCCAGTTGTTTAGTGACGAGAACCCTAATGCCTGCAATGTTATGTAAATCAAATCATACAGCTACGATGATGAATAAGCCATAAGGTGTGGGTTTGGGATCGGGATTACATTAATTACATGATTGTTTAGCCCTATCTCGCTCCCCCTATCACTGAGTTTTGCTCTTATGTTATAAATTGTCAATTAACATGGCAAAATATTATATTAACTGTCACACGATTGCATCTAGCTTACCAATTTTTAAAGATTATTTGGGCTTCATTAAAATACTTCATTAACCAATACTAAGAGTGATAATGTGCGGCTAAATAAATAATAATAATTACATTATTTTACAAAATATGGAGAACAATGGGAGTTTTCATATTTTTACTGACTCTTGATGTCAAAAGACACTTACAGTACAAATGTATAAGTGTGTGAGGATTATTTTCTAAATGAAAGTCAATCATAAATGAGACGAGAGCGTGATCTTTATATTGGTTCAACCGCTCACACCCTTTCACTGCCAGAAAGACAAAAATGTTTGAAAGGCATTGCACATTTTCAACACCAAAACATCGAAAATTTAGTCTATATTATATGAATTAAGTTTATTTAATACATTATTTGTCATATTTAATTAAATATATCCAAGTCTCCAAGGTCAGATTCTTTGAAAATTCAAGATATCATTCATATGCTCTGTGTATGTCGAACCGATCCTCAAAAACTCTCTGATTAACAGCTCCGGCCGCATCCTCACCTTCCGGTACTATCATACCCTGCACTATGTTGTGATTCAGGTGATCAGTGCTTCCGGGTCTCTCGTCGTCTGTGGGATCGAAATCTGACTCGTTAAGGCTCCACCTAACCGAAACCCCATTAAATTCTCATTTAGTCCAGATTTGTGCTTCCCCATTCCCATGCTCCAAGTTCCTCTTTATTATATTCTAAAATTCTCTAATGTCCCAATTAAGCTCTCGCATGCTACTTCTATTATTTCCCGAACAATCTTTCTCGCATTCTTCGATACCTCTTCAAACTAAAGACTCGGCCCCTTCGGCTTCGATTCAATCATCCTCATTAAATCTGCTCCGATATGTTATTTTTTAATCTTCACCACTCATATACTGACTCGAATCCAACCCTAATTCTTAACCCTTACGAGCCTAGTATGCAGGGGTCAAAAACTTTAGGGATGTGACAATGCATAATAAAAGTAATAAATATTTAGGAATAAAATTCAAACTGGGTCTTAAACTATCATCATTTATCTAATTACGGTATGAACTATTAAAATTTTTTAAAAAAAAATATAATGAAAAATAAATTAGACTGATTTTTTTGAGATAAAATTTACAGGGAAATTTGCGGGTCCGTTTTCTGCCTTTATATTCTAGCAAAACCAGTCATTACTAACTAAGCATGTTTTATGGCAAATGTGTTGTTATAGTGTAACGGACAGTTTTCAATGGCAAGTGCATCACATGATGTGTGGGAGAAATGTGTGCAGCTTGTGTGCCGTTGCATTTCTCTTTGCATGTCGATAAAGTAGAGGAGTGGTTAAGCTAATCTTAAACTAGCAGTATATATATACCATAATATGTACGACATAGTCTTTGCATTATTCAGATTCAAAGCTAGAATTGTTAGCGCTCTGTATAGGGTGGTATAGATTACCTTAAAGTATCCACTTACAACTTTGATATGCCTGTGTTATATCATTGTGCGACTGATAAATAAATAAGGAATATACTCCTACCTAAGCACCCAAATAATTTATTGTGAGAACTGAGAATGGCTATTGATTTGAGAATCAATCATAATATTATAAATGTCTTACTAAATTAATAATAAAAGTAATTAAATAAAAACCATGTGATTTTGGTGAAAATCACCATTATTTTTGTTAAAACCATCCTATTTTTTACTTGCTGTAAATAAGCATATATTAACAGATCGAAATTCAATCAATAATGGGTTATTAACTAATCTTCCGATTTGTTTAGTCATTCGAGACTGTCCGAACAAGTTAAAACGGTGTAAATCATATGTCTTAACTATTTAGTATAGATATATGAACAGTTTTTTGCTATATATAAATTGGATTCTGAATAGAGAAGCAAAGATAAATAATGTTAAATTAAAACTACGCAATTTTGAATTATAATCACAAATCACAATTTGACATGTGTAAAATAAAAATTGATTTATATTATTAAAATCAAAACATTTTTTTTAAAAACCACCATGATTTACATTAAAACTACATTATTTTTAATGATATTAAACTAGTTTAGCATCATATGATATTAGTACATATAAATTTAATTCTTTATTAATGAAAGTAAATGGGTTGACTCAAATTCAACAAAAATTAAGAATTTTGAATTTGGGTTGGGTTTGGGTTGAGTTATGTTATTACAAATGAATTTGAGTTATGAGAAATCCAACCCAAATTTAATTTTCAATCCACATTTACGCTCTTATTAATAGATATGTATTGGGTATATAGAGGGTGGATTAGTTGAGAACCCCCTTAAGTTGAGAACCTTGTGGACAAACGTGGACCAATCATTTTGTTCACAAAACGATCGATTTTGATTATGATATCTCATTTTTTTTACTTTATTTAGTAACATATATTACATAAATCTCACTTGATTAATTAGGAGCAAATCACTCTAACAAATATTTAATTTTCTCTCTTTCCTCTTTGTTTATTTATATAATTTTTATTCGCAAATCACTTCATCATATGTTTAACATGTATAAATTGTTTGATTCTCCGTTAATCCACTATATTCACTGTTACTATACATTTTTGAATAGCGAACATGTTTCAAAACTTTGATATTATTAAAATTTTAGTATTTTATGTGAGTTTTTGAATAATTATTCTAATAGTGAACATATGTTTATAATGTAAAGAACGGTTGGAGCTTCGATAGTGAACATGTGCACTAATCACTACTGATGTTAAAAAAGTGTTTATACAAAATCAGAAAAAAATGTTCACTAGAAAAAAACTAAAAAAATTTGAGAAAGTTATAGCTCAAAAACATAAATCCGAAAATCAAGGAAATAAAATCATTCAATCAAATATTTAAGCGCGATTAAAGAAAAAATAAAATTTTCTTAATTGGCACTACATAAATGTCACACGCCCCTCACTTCATTATACCAAATGAATAAATTATGTGTCACACTCATTAATTCTGTTGTTTTTATTTATGTTTAATTTGAAAACAAATCGATGAATTGGTTCACAAAGTTCTCAATATAAGGAGGTTCTCAACAGATCCCTCCCCTGAATGTATATATATGCTCCATTTGAAGAGAAATGATATGTAATATGCATTTCCAAGTTTTCAATTCAAAAAATAGTAATAATAATTTGAAAGTAATCATCAGTATTCTAAAAAACGTGAGAAGGTTTTAAGTGATGAATAAAATGTTAAGTGGGAATTAATTGAAATATTTAAGCGGAGATACGCATAAATTAATAATGTATTTAATAAATAGTTATAAAAATATAAATTTAAAGAAAAGTTCCGAACGAGTGCTGTAATTGACCAGGCATCTAGATTATGTTTCACCACAACTTAAAATTAATCAACGCCTAAATAACCTAAACGGGTGCCATTTAAAACACTGATTCCAAATAGCTAGAACTTCTTTATTTTGCCTTTCTAACAGTGGATTATTTTGACTGACTAATCGATACCATGTAATATTTTCATATATTATATAATATTTTTAAAACAAAAATAGTGCTAAATAGAAAATAAAAGGGAAAAATCAGTTAGTAGCATTTATTGTATGTTTTGTTTCTCCTACCGCTGAAAAGCTGTTTGCATTCTTTTTCTTTGTTGAGAAAAAAGGGCTTGGTTACATTGATGATTTGCATTTAAGCTTCCTAAATTTAAGCATCCGAATAACCGATTCCTAATAAATAAGATTGACGCAAACACTGAAATCAAGATTATGAGAGTGCACACCAGTTTTTCCTAGTTTTAGCATTGAAAATCAGCATTTGACAATTTTACTCCGGGATAAAAGTTTGCCTCAAAAGTCCATTAAATGCATGCAAATTCAGAAAAAAAAAAGAATTGTTTCCATGAAAAAAAAAACTCCACCCACAGTAGACTGAATGTAAGTGGCGGTGAAGTATTTTTTTTTATTTATTGGCGAAAAAAATTAATGTATATAATATAAAATGGTTGTATCTATCATCAGTTCATCACTTATTCAAAAAGTACGATTATACTACTTAATGTTAAATTTAAGATTTTTTTTATTCGGGGCTGTCATAAAATTATGAAATTTACAATTAGAATCTATAATATAAATTATAATGAAGCCCTTACCTCAAACTACCTCATTTTATTATCACTTTCCTATTTTCAATCTGAATGACAAAACTGACAATTTATTATAATGAAGTCCTTACCTCAAACTGACAATTAGAAATTTTCGCCAACCTTGTTAGATTCCGTTAATCCAAAACCAACAAAAATAACAACCATTATCTTCTTCCTCAGTTTTCAGCTTAAAGCAATCTAATTCAAAGCCCCAAATTGATCTCTAAAATTCAATTATGTTGTTACCAATTTATGAAAATCCACCACTCGTGAAATTCATGATTGAAGAAAGTCAGGTCAGCCGGAGCTGTCGATCTTGAATTTGAGATGAGAACCATATGATCCTACCAACTAACATGATTGGGGAGAGGGATGTCAACAACCATTATGTTCTTCCCCAAATTTAACATAAAGTTCGACCTTGATATCATTTTCAAAATGAGATTTCCATAAATTTATGGTTTGAGAGAGTGAGGTTAATCGGAGCTGTGCACAAATTTGGGGTTTGGTGTCGTTTTTTAAAATTAATAGCTGAATGCTGTATGAGAATCTGAATGGTCAGATCACCTGGTCAATCCACATCTGAATGTTGAATGATTTACTTTCATTTAGTAATTCATTTTTTTAAATATCTTAATATATAATGATTTGTCAAAATAAAATAAATTATAATTATAATTTTACAATATAAAAATAAAAATAAAAATTGTATAATCATGTTATAAAAATATTATTTATTTATGATGTGCGTGAGATTCTGATTGAAGAAACTAGTTGCGTTCGACATTGATGTGATTTTGATTGAAGTAGGATCCGGACATAGTTGATTCCAGAAAATTATAAAAAAAATAAAGAGATAATTATAATAATTATATCGATATCGAAAATCAGTAACAAATCATTCAGACTTTCTAAATATTCATTGAGAGAAAAAGAACTAGTGTTCAATTAACTGAATACTTAATATAATCATCTTTTAATACAGACCAATAAATACAACAAAATAAGGTCTTCCTCAATGTGTCAATTATTTTGGCTTTGGGCGCAGAAATTAAATTTAGTGGTTTAGAATTTGGTCTTGAAGGAGAGAGTTCGCCATGGACTTGGTCTGATTCGAAACTGTTGCAGCTCTCGATCTTGCTAAAAGCTCTGTATTCGTGTGATTGTGATCTTGATTTACTATAAAATTGGTTCCATTCACGGAGAGGATAATTATTGGCACTCGATCTTGCTTGTTATGCTATCGCAATATTTAACAATTTGAGTTTGTTGAACACTGGAGTTTGTCGAGTTAATCTGAGAACGACACATGCGAGTTAGTGATGATGGTGATTGTGCATTGGGAGCTGTCGGGTCCGGACCCATATGCGAACGTTTTCATATTCATCGGAATAAGAATCCTCCAAACATTGTGTAGCTTGATTTGTTCCAATTGTTGAGCTGCTTGAGAAGTTTGAATAACTGTATTGGCTGTGGCTTAACACTTAACAGGGTTTGACAGAGTAAAATGAGATTAATAGGAACCAGTATTTTGAACTTGTACTTTGGTTCTCTATTTTTCAATTTTTGTGGTACGGAATGTAAATGGGAAATAATGATTTTTTGAGCTCCTTTTAAGATTTTTTTTGAAAGTATCAATAAATCTTAAACGAGTAGTTTTTTGAAAAATTAACTGCAATTGATGATTATATTACAGGTTCTTATTTAAAACCAAATAATAATGAGATTAATTTTTAAATGAATTGGTAGTATGTACTCATTTTTTTTTAGTTTCCTTATGATTTATATCTTAGATTATATAAAAAGAAGTGAATGGCGAAGACTGAAGAGTGAACGAGTAGCGGAGCTGGAGCGCAAGATGAGGAGGAATGAGCTACACGGAACACTGGAACCTGTCAATGGCACAGTGTAGAATCAGATAAAAGTAGTGAAAGAAAAAATAGATGACTCTGCGATCATATGCATGTAAATATACAAATATAAAAAACAACCTATAAGAAGAAACGATGGAGAGGTCTGAATTTGCAATTGGTAATATATACATATAGAGAGGAGGGATCAGGTGTAAACTAGATGTGTAAGAATTTAACCTAATTCAAAATCCAATCCAATTAAGTTCACTTAAATTCGAAAACGAATTTTTTTGAAGGAGGTACTAATTTAATGTCCGTAATAAAAAATAGAATTCAGAATAATTAAAATAAGTATAATAATAATAAGGAAAAATCTTAATTAGCTATAAAAAGGCTAAATTAAAAGGCTCAAATCAATAATAAACATCAGCCCAAATAAAATTGAGATTTAGGGTTTATGGATAGTGAAGAAACCATATAAGAAAATAACTAAAAAAGGGATAAAACCCAAAAGAGACCTGAACTATCATCACTTAACGAATTGCGGTCCAAACTACTATGATTTCCAAAAAGGATGCAATGAAAAAAATTAGAATCATTTTCTAAAATAAAATTTATCATTAAATTAATATTATTATAAGACTTAGATTTGTGTGCAAAAATTATGTTGTTTAATTATCAAAATAAATAATATCATTTTGCGCACATAAAGAAAATGATGTTTTTTCATACTCACTCTTTCATAATTTTAAACAAATTTTATAAAATAAATTATATTTAAAAAATAAATCAAACTGATTTTAAGCATCATCTCAAATCAAACCGTGTAGTTCAGACCCTTTTTGGAAGGAAAGCAAAGCACGACTCGACGTAAGCAGACAGAATCAGAAATCCCAGCAAACGATACGAATTGAATAAACGGAGATAGGCGCGATGATGGAGATCGCCAGAGTGATTCTCGGATGGATAACAATAGAGATCGCCTACAAGTCTTGCCTCGAGAAAGGTCCTGAAGCTCTAGATTGCAAGCTCAACCCAAATTATGATTTGGACAACGCAATTCGAGCGCAACTTCTTGATTCGCCTAATGCAAAGGCGTTTGAGCAGAAGGTGAGATTAAGGATGTTGTTGCTCCAAGTTCTGCTGCTATCAAACTGGTCTGTTTTGATGATGTTTCGTTGAATTCAATTGATGGACTTGAGTATGGAAACTTAATGCAAAATATTAGTTCAAAAAGGTCCAAGAGATGAGGTATCATCTGCTGTAATTTGTTTCAAGCTAGCAGCTTTCCTGCGGCACTTGCATCTGAGGTAAATTAAGGTTTTTGGTTGAATACAACAGTTTTATTGACTAATTTTGTTGTGCCTGTAAATTGGACTCCCATAATTGGATTATAGTCATTCATGATTTTAAATTCTTCTTCACGAAAAGAGCTTTCTAACATATAAGTTTCAAGTTCTACTTCAATCAGAATAATGAGATAACTAATTTCATAAGTAAGAGTAGGAAGTTGTCGGCCAGTTTAGATGAATCTGTCTACTAATTTTGAACATGAATATCTTCCTACTCTGATATTAAAATTGAGTAATTCTTTCTTTAAACATGTCTTAAGTGAAACGTAGTTTCTAGGTATATATGACATGTTTTCTAATTCCACCTGGTTAGAGAGAAATAATGTTCCGAAATAAAGAGTACGAATATGCCTGTTAGAAATCGACAGCTCATACATGCTACTTCGAGGGTCTGAAACTTGAGTTTACAATATCCAAATCAAGCAATTCTTGTGTTTAATTTATTTATCTCAAAACAAGCTTTCTACCAGTATAAAAATCGTAAGCTAGTTGTGTTTCATTAAGTTATTAACTTCCAAAATTGGACTATTAAATCTGTTTTACAATGAGTTAGCGATAAGATTTTAGGCATGTTTGTTGTCCTTATAGAATATAAAATTCTAGGTTATTGTAGAGCATTATTATTGTTCGAGTTCTTTAAAGATTGTTGAATTCGTTCAGAAGAGGTGAGTAAATAATTCCTACGTATTTTCTTTCGTACAAGATTAAATATGTGATTATTAGTAAAGCGTATTGAATATAATACATACATAATATATACTCACGTGAAAAAGTTAAATTGTCATATTAAACATTCATTCATGCATACACGCTGCATCATGTCTGCGATGCTTGTTACACGAAAAGATATCGCGCTTGTTATATGATTGATTTATAATGCGGCTTGGCAGTGACGACTGTTTCAAAAAGGACTTACATCGCAGTTCATGCTTGTTCACGCATACACGTTGCATTTGACATAAGTCATATTGATGTGATATACGAAAGATTTGCCAACAAAATGATAATTGACCCTCCAACGTACATAATGAAAGTACGAATGGTAAGCGAGTCGCACGTGATAAATATAATATCTCATCTGTCCTCTTTTACATGTCACTTAACTGAATCTTTTTGTCCACTTTTACTTGTCACTTAACATTTTTCAATACTTATGTAATATATACAACTATCTTAAGCCAAACATTTTATCATAAATAATAAAAAAAGCAGTTATGCACCAGTAATAATTTATCAGTTCTACATTTTACAAAAATTTTTAGAAACATATATTAAATCATTACCTATTAGATTTATCCAACCGTTAGCATTAAATATCACCTTAATCTACTTAATTTAACCTTAAACGACATGCATATCATGACAGAGGGAGTACTAATTAAAATAAAAGAATTCCCCCTCTGCTCGCCAAAATATGTATCAAGTTGTTCACAGAGTCTTTTGACTCATCCCAATATCTAAATTCTCTTTTCAGATCAGTAGTCGGTCAGTAGAGATGGTGTTTAGGTTAGCAACGAACAAGCTTTTCGGTATGGTGCCAACCAGTCTTCAGTCAGCTTCTTTCAGTCAGTAGTTATTTAATTTTTGTTATTTTGTCATCCCTTTAGTTATCGCTCCAATGTATTTGGACAGAATCTTGATTTAACTTTAAATAGTTTAAATTTTGAATGGTTTTTTTACTTGGTAGGTTGAACATTTGACTTTGACTTTCTTTATCGAGGCTTGTTTGACTGAGAGTCAAATGCCATCGGGATCCACATTTTTCGGATCGTGACAAGTTTGGATCCCGACTTATGTCTGGGTTCGAATTGAATTCAATCTTAAAGTAATTAATGATACTTCTAGATTCGGTCTTATACCGAGTGGTTCGGAGTAACACAATCCTACATTTGTGTAGACAATTTCTAAAAAAACTCACTTCACAAGCCTCAACAGTTGTCACGCCCAAGGGTTCAAAGCATGCACGAGTAAGGTTATATGGTAGAGGCGTTTCAGGGGTTGAAGTGAAGTAACTAGCATTTGAGGATAAGACTTTAAAGAAGACATGTGAGAACATAGATGCAATTAATGTCGCATATGAGGAGCAAAGAACAAATGAAAGGACTGATTTAGTTAAGGGGATGAAAAAATTATTGTCTCAAGTATCTCTCAGTATATCTGGCATCCGCATAGAACCTAAGATATTTGGGTCATTATTAGTGGACGATCATCAAGATCCGAGCGCGCCAAAAAATGATGTCGGACCCTCAAATCAATTTTGAAATCTCAGTTCTCATATCAATCAAATAATTTTGCACTTGTTATCTTAACTTTATTTTTTTATATTTTTTTATTGTCCTTCAATAGATGATGTCATCTCCTTCATATTGAACACTGATAATAATAAATTTTTTTTTTGCAAATAACAGCATTAGTTAAGAAAAATGACTCTGAAGAATACATTGATTCAGACAAACAGATACTATTTTCCCTATAACGCATGTTATTTGAGTCCTTAACCCAGAACTTCTTTAGTATTATTTCATTTCTGTTTTGATGTTGATAAACTATGGAACTTGGAATTCACATTTTATCTTGAACTTTAGGATATATTCAAGATTTTTATGTATTACATGCTTTTTGTAAGATTTTTATGTCTATTTAGATGATATTGTATGGCTTTTTACGACTTGAATGATTTATGAATGCATATTTAAAGTCTGTGAGCCTATGTTTGTGTATATTGTTTTAAATATGTCCAGGAAATTAAGTATTTATTGTTACCTGAAATGAAGGTTGAGAATGAATGGAAATAAATTTCATATATTCATTATTTTACCAATAGAGACGGTTAAAATTCATAGCCATACAAAAATTGGTAAAAGAAAATATAAGAAAAAGTGACAGTCAAAAGTGTAGCTTTCAAAACAAATGCGACGAGCTAAAAACTGTCGCCTTAGCTACTTGGAAGATGTGTGATAATCGCTCAGTGAGCCAATAGTTACTAGTCTTCGCTTATTGCGATGCTCTCAAATTCAAGTTTTAAAATCATCATGTGTTCGTTACCTTAGCCAAAACACGGTGATTTTTGGGCCTAAGGTAACAATTTATGGCCATTATATTTGACTATTTTTTATAGTGTAAAGTCAATATTTTTAACGGATCTGTTGCTTATGAGCATCATCTAAAGACAACCAAAACATCATTATTTTGGATAGTAACTCTTTAAATGACATCTTTTATCAAGAAACAGTGTGCGAATCACACGCATTGTCTAATATAAACGTCGTTAAATGTATTTTCTATAGTAATAATAACTATATTTGTTGGCATCATGCTTTTCTTTTTTTAATTAAAACACCAAATGATATTAGCTATCCGTAAAATAGTGTTTGAGAAGAAAGAACGGAGAAGTAGTGATGAAGAAATATAATAGAAGAAATATTGTATTTCTTTATCCTTCTTCTTTATACTAGATCATCATTATACACACTGATCTGTAACAGATTTGCAGTTCATGTTTCTAACAAATTTTTGAGAGTACATCATCTATGCTATTCTTTTTTTACTCTTGTTTAGAGAAAATTATAGAAAAATGAAAATTTAAGTGCACGTTTTATAGGATGTATTATGAAATATATAATATTAATTATATTTGTGAAATTATTTGGTATAAAATTAAGCATCAAAATAATTAGTAGGCAACACTTGAAAATAAATAAAAGCGTAAAAAAAATTGTATTAGTAATATCTTGGTGAGATATGTGTTAAATAATATGCTATTAATACCAAAATAATATAATACATGGATTCATATCCATTAACGCAAAGCCAAAAATAGCAAGGCGGAAACATGTGTGGTTTTGATTGTCATTTTCCACTCTTGATTTTCCACACTTCCCTTATATTAACTAATAATATTATTTATTATTTAGTTGACACATGTTAACATTTAATTGGTTATTACATTTTCAAATTATTTGGTTTTACTTCAAACCACTTGTTTTTGTGTAGTAATATCCTAGCTTTGCTGTTTGGGACAAAAAAATTCATAATAAATCCTATCAAAGTGAACCAACGGAAAGTTGAGAGAATTCTGTATTTGATTTAAGGAAATTTTATGAAGAAAAAAATAGAAAATTAGAGGAAAAGTTAAGATTAATTAAAGAGAATTTAGAAACTTTATTACAACTTTTCCATTCCAAATACAAATAAAAAATTAAATAAAAATTATAATGAATTTCAGTTTTTACTTATTTTTCTTTCCCTCAAATTTCCTTTAAACCAAACAACCTTAAAGTTGTCCTCTTACTCTCGAAATATAATCTATTAGAAATAATCTGATGCACATCAAGAGGTGTGCTTTCTCGTGCCTCCTTTTCCATACCTGTATCAACAGTACATACAGACATTTATGTTGATGCAGCATTAATGCAAATCATTTCAAAAATGAGTTATAATTGGTGGGCTAGGTTCGTTTCTTGACAAAAATGAGAGGAGGTTTAGTTCCATTTTAACAAACCGAGGGCTAGTAATGCTCGTCCTTTCCGACTATCTAATTTAATTTAAGTAAAGAAAAAAGGTATTTAGTTATTTTTGAAAATAAAAAAGACAAGAGGTTCTATGGTGTAGTGGTTAGCACTCTGGACTTTGAATCCAGCGACCTGGGTTCGACTCCCGGTAGGACCTAACAATTTTGTAAATTAACTATGTTTTTACTTATTGCTACTTTTTTTTTTTTGTTATCAACCGTTTTCCCCATATTTTATTAATTAATACTTTCCTTCCTTATCAATGCTCCTTTCCATCTTTTATTTTAGGCATCTAATCCCAACGAGTCAAACAATGCACCGTCATTATTACTACTTTTTTTTTGTTATCAACTATTGCTTTCCATCTTCTATTAATCACTACTTTCCTTCCATATCAATTATTTTTTATCATTTTTATTTTAGGAATCTACGTAACTTTAAGCAGCCACGAGATATGCTGCTCTTATGATTATTGATTTTACAACCAATGCGTTAACACGTGGCAAAGTAAATAAAAATAATATTAATAAATTTATTTATTTTTCCGGTGGTGATTGATGATTGGAACTAAAATGAATAACTAACTACTCTTACAATAAATTTGCTTTGAATTTCAATCTCTCATTCTCCTATTTGATTTCATATGCTTTTAAAAAAATATTTTAATGTTTTACTAAAATGAGCCTTGTTAATATAATAACTATTTATTTATCTATTCCGTAAACCCTAAAATTTTAGACTTGTCTTTCCATCTTTTACGGGTAAAGAATTTAGATTGATTCAAAATTCAATCCAAATAAACTCAAATAATGTAGTTTGGATTGAGTCGATTTAATTAGATTGGATTGGAATAAGTTTAGTTTTTTTTTTGAGTCGAGTAAAATGAATTTCGATTGATACAATGAGTGTGTTTTTAAGCTTGATGTGTAAAATTTCTTTTAATGGAAACATATGGATTGACTAAAGTTTAACTCAAATTAAGAATTTTGAATATATATTGGATTGAGTTGTTTTAAATTTGGATTGTGGTTGAGTTTGATCAGATTATCACAAATGAATACGGATTAATTAAAACTCAATTTAAATTCAAAATATAACTCAAATTTATACCTCTATAATTAACTATTCCCCTCCTTTCTCTATTTGATTTCAGATGCTTCTTAGGTTTTTAATATTTTACCAAAATGAACCCTATTAATTATCTATGCTATGAACTATGCTTTTCCTATTCGAATCTGGACTGGAATTAAGGGACCCTGTCAATTACAGGATTTTATAGATGCTTCCCTTAATCATTTGGGTTAGCAATAAGTTTGTACTCACTCAATTTAGATGCTAGTATGGTGGATTTTTTTAGGGATATTCTCTTTTAAAATTTTTCTATTAGCTGTACTCTGCAGTTTGATTTATTTTCAATAATATTTTACTTTTTTTATTTTTTGTTGGTACACCAACCGATTGAGTCTGCTTACACCAAATTCGGATTTATCTCTTAAAAAATCCGCTGGTACTACCAACAAATTTTGAAAATTCACAAAAAAAATATCAGGTGGTTTTTTTTTATGGAAATCAATTATGAAAAATAAAGCAGTTGATTGATACCAAAATCAAGAATAAATTTCGAGAATCATTTGTTTCCCAAATCAAGAATGTATTTGTTTCCAATTAATCGATATCAAAATTATAGACGGACATTGAATCTGAATATTTGCCTTTTATTTTGTTTGATTCTTCACTAAACACCGGTTGGCTTTTTTTCTAATTACTTATCTTATCATTATCCAATTTTCTTTTTCAAATGATTACATAATTCCAACAAATTAAATCGGTTAATTGAATTGATTCTCTATTAATTATTAGTTGACTCTTGTTCTAATTCTAGATCTGACCGTGATGTATGACACCCCACTTCACCGTGATAGAATTGCGTTGCATATACTGATTTTTGAGCCAAATTCTTGTATCTTTCATCTGCTCAATTCATCTTATTCTTTTTCTTTCCACCAAGTAAATTGATTGCAAATATTCCTTCACCATTCATCTCAATTCCTTAATTCGTCCCAATGACTAAACACAGCCTTCACCAGCAATATATTATAATTGCATTGCAAATACCGACTATTGAGCCAAACTCTTGTATCTTTCATTTGCTTAATTCATCTTTTTCTTTCTTTTTTCACCAAGTAAATTGATTGCAAATATTCCTTCATCATTCATCTCAATTCCTTAATTCCTCCCTACGACTAAATGAATCATGTTGACGGAGAGGAGGTGGTGAAAGAACCAGAACTTCCAGCTAGGTCCCTTAAGTTTAGATTCTTTGAGGCCTGCTATAAAGAAGGTGATGGCTGATATAAAGACGGGATGGAAAACGGAATCAGATGAGGGCGAGGATATCGACATGATGTTGATGGAACTTATTCATGTGATGGTGAAAACTGAAAAGTATAGGCAATTGGTGAGATTTCTGTGTTGGCCCATTCAAAGAACAACCAGAATCTTGGAATCAAGTGATAAAACTCAAAAGGTTTGAACTACCCCATTTATTTAATTACGATTCGAACTATCAAGATTTAATTGTACTAATTTTTAAAAATAAAATTTATCATTACATTCTTAAACTAATATTATTATAAGATTTATATTTGTGTGCGAAAATTACGTCGTTTAATTATTAAAATAAATAATATCGTTTTAAACACAAAAAGAAAACAATGTCTTTTTATACTCAACCATAAATAATTCTAACAATTTAATAAGATCGATTATATTTAAGTGTTCAAACAAACTGCTTTTAATCATCATCCAAAATCAATTCAATTTTTTTTCCATCGCATCTTTTTTGAAAATCGTGATAATTCGAACCGCAATTGAATAATATGTGATATTCAAAACCTTTTTGGGTTTTTCTCTAGAATCAACAACACTCCTGCTGCCATCAAATAACGAAGAACCAGGGATACAACAAAGTGGTTGCAGATATGCAAAGGATTCTGCAGCAGTTAAGTGGAAGTAGATCATAGTGGAGCTTTTACAAGGGTGCCCACTGCCCAGTATTATCTACTGTAACTCAGAGACTGAATGTATCCCTCGGTTGGGTAGAGAGGCAGAGGTACCCGGAGATTGAGAAATGGTGGCTACTGCGTTTATATATTTGCTTTCAATTCATTGATCTTCAGATTGTCTTACCATCAGCCGCCTTGCATCTATTACGTCTGTTTCAGTGCTTGAAGAATTATGGCGTGTGCGCAAATTCGCTTCAACTGTACTTTTGTGTCAGTTTGTAACTTCTGAATCATTTTCTTGTCACAGATCTGTGATTTTGGTGCAGATCAGTGACTCCAATAAACTTGGATTTGCAACTTAATGCCAAATACAGCTGACCTCATAATCTAATTGCTATTAAGCAGAGAAAGCCGACTTTGGCACAAGCAACAAATTTCTACCAAGAAGCTTCCAGTTGCATCTGAAGTGGTTTTGGTATTTGCCAAGCGGATGCATAAAACAATATTGACAACAGCAAATCAAGAAAGCTAAATAACTCAGTCCTTCCATATAAGTAACTAAGTATTAGTACATACTCCCATAAAGTATGATGAAGTGCTAGCCTCTCCATACGAACGATCAGACTGCACTACTCTCTCCTTAATCCTTATTGTGTGTGTTTGCTGGGAAGACACTAAGTAGAAACAAAAAAACGAGCAAGCAAAATTGTTCACAGCAAAACAAAATCAATTTTCCAACTACAACATTTGTTTAACCATAGCACCAAATGTGTACCCCACCTATTCCATCACTTGATCGGGTTCTACTTCCATATGAATTTGGTGGTGCCACTCAGCGTCTGTTACCAGTAGCTTTCCTAGCAGGTGGGCCTACTTCATCATCATCTGACTGAATATCACCATACTGCCACATCCTCCGCCTACTCAGTCGTGCTTCTTCCTGGAACTTTTCCAGTTTGTCAAAGGCTGCCTTTCTTTCTTTACTTTCCCATCTCCTCCTTTTCTCCAACCTGGAAAGTCCTTCCTGAAATATGAAGGCACTCATTAACTTGTGAGCAATGATTCATCGAATGAGAAATGTGATAGCTCTTGGAATACGAAACCAACTTCGACCATATTTTGTTTTGTACTATTTCTAAAAAATAGTATAAAGACCAGACCTTAAGCATAGCAGCATTTACGCTGATTTCATCATCCGGATCTTCCAGACTAACTAAAAGAACAGTGCCAGTTCCCTGTCCTTTAGACTTGCCTCCTGAACTATCTTTCTCCTCTATCACTGCTCTCAACTCTTTTGCGCTGGCAAGTGTGAGTTCACTCAAAAACTCTGCAGCTTCTTGACCATAATCCTCCTCTAGGTTGGGAACCTTGAGGAATGCAAGACTGCACAGTTGAGCAAGACCAGGTGCTGAAGACAATGAAGGATCAAGAGGGCGTAACTGGCCATAAGAAACTACTTCTTGATTTCCATAATCAATGTAAAAAACTTCGAACTTGTCAGCTGGGGAGTTCACTACACGAGGCGCATTAACAACCTATTTATGATGAGAGCACTAAAGTAAGAATCCAAAAACCTCAACACATGTGTACTGACATGGTAAAAACGAATAAAATATCAAGGAAAGTTTACTTGTCCTTGTCACTAAAAATAACTCAGGTCACTATATAAACTTTAACCAGTAAGATTGAGCAACAACCATCATTGCGGCCACAATATAAAAAACTAAAAGAATGAATTTCAACTAAGAATAATTAGACTAGAATCTAGATTCCCATATCTCAAAAGTAAGTCATCAGTAAATGCAATCTTAGATTTGAATTTTGCAAGCAAGACATTCATATGATGATTAATGTATGTATATTATGTTTGTGTATTTTCTCTATTTACTTTATCTTGTGCATATCCAATCCAGAGTGACCAAACTGGTAGACCGCTGATACCTTTGGTCATAAAGATAATAGAGAGACTGCGTGAAAGGCAACTTTACAATAACTATACCTTAAGTAGCACATCCCAACTCCTCTCAGGACCCACGGAACAAACATTTTGAAGATACTACATGCGTGAATTCTTATATAAATAGGTAAAAGTCTATGGCTCCAAGCCCTATATATTGATGCATCTAAATAATACATTCTGTACATATTGATGCATCTAAACCAATTCATCCCATCAAATGCTTTTTGGTCTCATGTCATAGCCGTTTCATAATTTCATTTTTTCTTTCTTTCCCCGTGTTCTCTACATAAGCTAAGTGAGGTCCAAGAACCCATCTTTGTATGTGGCATACCCCACTGACTGGTTCTATAAACTTATGCATAATTTTAGAAGTGATTCAGTCTACACATACTTCTCTATTAATAGAAAAGAAAAAAAAACTGGAAAAAAGTCTTAATAAACAAATATATTCTCACCATAGCCCTGTTCCATGAATTGTCTGCACTGAACTGTGCAAGTACGTTATCACCTTTCTTGGGATTGAAAGTTCCAACAACAGGAGAGTCTTGAAGACTCAAATTAGCGAGCTGATGCTGTATCGATGCAATCCTCTGATCCCCTACAGTTTGGACATAAAACTTACCCCCGCCTAGGATTTCAGTTACTACTACCTGAAATAGAAAACACGTCAACATACACATGTTCACTAGTTTATACGCAAAATGGGCTCACAGAATTTCAACTCCATGTACCTTAAGTGTTTCTTTTTGCTTGTTTTCCAGAGTGGATCCATTAGACACTTCTTCTCCTTCAACATAATTCTCCCATACCTGCAGTAGAAATCGGTTCAAAATATTCGTAGAGTAGAAAACCAACTAAGTCATAAGGGAAGCCTAGTTGCGTACTTTCAGTTTCTTCTTTTTTGCGAGTTGCTCAGCCTGTGTGAGAAGGTGAGCATCAGGGATTCTGTCACTGCCAAAAGACATTTGAAGCTTTGCCAAACCAGCTTCAAGTAGTGTGATTGCTACATTAGTCCTTGATTCATATAAAGATCCCAAGAAGGTACCCGTCCTGTCAACTGTTTCTACTTCGATCTGTGTAAAATAATAAGATCCATCATCTCGGTAAAAACCAAATCACTTCACAAACTGAGTAAATATATAGCAACAGGGTACCTCCACATCTCTCTGCATTATTTTTCGTCTCATAAGCGCAATCGCCTCCTCTGAATAGGGCTCATCACGACCAGGGCACCGTACGCCAGATAGTGCAAAGGCAATACTGCAAGTTTCTTTAGGTACCAAGAGTTTAAACCTGTGGCCACTCAAGACGTACTCAACAACAGCAGGCATTCTCCTATTCCGCTGAAGAAATGGCAAAAAATCTCTGGCTTTCTTGCTTGAACCCTATTGACATGGAATGCATAAGATGCAGCAACACGATGCATGTCTGTGCGCACATATCACACAAATAAATAGAAACTGGAAATCTTCAACTCAATATCATACCGTAAGAAGGTCTGTAATGTGCATCACCGGAGGGTCCTTGGCAGAATGGATACCTTTCTTTCCAGAATTTGCACGTGATTCAGCGGCAAGCAGGGCATCATAATGATTTGACCTTTCCTCAAAATCACGATGTCTAATGACAGTGCCAAATCCACGAGACACTATGAGTTCTCCTACATTTGGACCTGTTTGAGCTGCAGCTGACTCATCTGTATCACCTTTTCTTGGGGTAACTAAGAATACTGATCCAAAATCCATCAACTTTGAATCTGCACCACTAGCTGCCGGCCCATCTGCCATGTTAACCGTCCTAGAATATTCCATTGACACACTCACCTGGAAGCACAACAAGCTATAAGCACAAATAAAATTTCTTCAAGGTTACATCAATTAAGCTTGTTTCAGACGGGAAGAAACCAACACACGTTTTACAAGGTAGATCCCTTAAAAGGCTGCAAGAAAAAAACAAAATTCTTACTTTTTGACCGATGAGACGAGTCCGTAAAAACTCCTTAGCTTCACGCGCATATGGGGCAGGCTTTTCGTCTCTACGAGGATTTCCCATTTTAGGAGACCTGATGCTTGACAAGTTCACTCTCCTCTCTGCTAGTGGACTGCCAAATGGTGCCGAATCATCAGCGACTATGATACAATCTCCACTCACAACCTCTACTACCTGCATGCAAGAGAATGTAAAGAGAAACTAGACATTCAATTAAGTATAGACCAAATATGAATATAGTCAATTTTTCACGACTGAAAATCATCATTACCGTTCCTTCAAAATTTTGGTCATGAATTGCGGTTGAATTTGAAGATGGTGGTACATAATTTGTCCAGATCCTCAAACGATTCTTTTTGGCTAAGAGTTCTGCAGCCTTAAGCCTCCGTTTGGCATCCTCTTCCATCATATTAGCACTCCATTCAACATATTTTGCTAAACCCTGGTATATAAGTATAAAATTGTCAGTTACACTGAATATTGCTGTACAGAAGATATTGGATAGAGAAGCACTACAAGTTTCAAACTGTGACAAACCCAAGGATCATAACTTTACAAGAGTTTTTATTTAAAAACGTGAAATACAGCTAAAACCCAGTGTGATACATCCCAGAGAATTAGAGCCATAAATCTGACCTTGCACCTTGAAGCATAAAGCAAGGAGAAAGACCATACAAGAGCTATAATTAGTTTTTTTAAACAACGGATAAAAAGCTTCTATAGTTCTCTAGTTCTCTAAGTGCCGGCCTACATAACCAGAGCTGAAATGTCACCTTATATTCATCAACTAGTTGAAGCAGACAATTAGATTGCAAATTCTGCTCTATTCCAATTGATTAAACTGATACAAGATGTCTTATCACAGTTTTCAAATGAAATAATTTTCTTATGGGTACATACATTTTCTACAAGCTCCAATGACAGGTCTTTTGCTGATTCCCCTTTAGGATAAAACACTGAACCGATCAGATTGCTGAATTTGTCAACGCCTTCTAGAACAATTCGTACCTGGAGATATAGCTTGAAAGGTCAACAAATCTGCTAAAATGAAGGCAAAGTATCTAACTTTTTAAAATATACTCACATCTCTA
The DNA here is from genome assembly GCA_002312845.1 of Kalanchoe fedtschenkoi. Classification (NCBI taxonomy): domain Eukaryota; kingdom Viridiplantae; phylum Streptophyta; class Magnoliopsida; order Saxifragales; family Crassulaceae; genus Kalanchoe; species Kalanchoe fedtschenkoi. Next base: position 7,748,578 of record NQLW01000011.1, read on the forward strand.
TTTAACACACGAAGCTCTGTAAAATGTTTGGCTTCCCTTCCAAATGGTTCTGGTGATACTTCATTAGCTACACTTGAGACTGTAAGTCTCTGGGCTGATGTCAAAGGAGCCCGGGATTCAATAGAAGGTTCTCCATTAGGTATATCGGCATTAAGCTCAGTTTCAATTATAGCTTCTGGTGTGGACCTTTTTCCCATTGATGGACACTGATAGACAGCATTCAGGGCCTTGTTGGTACCAGGAATATACAAAGGATCATACATTACAGTAATGCACAAAGTGCAACAGTTCATACCTGCACTCCAACTACAAAAACTTGGACGAACTGAAATTCAGGAAGCAAATAGACACGGATAGTGCTTCCATCCCGGACCTGCTCTACGATACCCTGCATGGGCCTGCCTTTATTTTCAGCTAAGAGGCTCATAGCATCTAAGTTACTGGGATCACCAATTGCTGACGGAGGTAAGTTCCTGATTGAACCCTCAGCAGCTGAAGGATCCTGCAACCAAGAGCGGAAATAATTGTCAGGGGTCTGTTTAAGATACTAACTTAAAATCTGCCAATTTTTAGAGCATGGGAGCTTCTCTTTAACCCAACTGTAGTATTAGAAAAGGCTCTAGACCTCTCCCTTGAATGAGAACGGTCTTCTCCATTAAATTAAAAACTGCTTACCGCAGTTTCAGGTTTTCTGTCACTGATGTTGGTCAAGATAGCATTTTTTAACTTAACATATATACCAGGTATTAATACATTAGACTCTAGATGATTCCAAAAAACAAAAAAAATCTAGCGAACAAATAGATACTGAGCAAAAATAAGTAAAGCAACTGATGAACTTGGAATTTTTTTAATCAAATGAGACTGAAGCCAACTAAGAGGATAATAAGAGGCAGGGATCCCCTATGAGTTTATGAATATGAGTACAGCGGATTAAAAAGCAGACATTTATCAACAATCAAATATAAAAGCAGCGGATTAAAAAGCAGACATTTATCAACAATCAAATGTAAAAGCAGCGGATTAAAAAGCAGACATTTATCAACAATCAAATGTAAAAGCAATGGATTAAAAATCAGACGCTTATCAACAATCAAATATAAAAGAGACTTAAAATCCACAAACATTTATGGACTACCTTGTTCCAACGGCCTAATCCTTCTTGCTTAGCTTTCTCTTCAAGATGTAGCAATTCAGCGAGATGGGGACTTACTTCCCCTTTTTGACCTTGTTCCCTTACCTATAAGGAGAAGACATCCAATATCAAATACAGAAACCCAACAAAATTAGTTATATCCCACAAGAAAAGGGCACAACCTTGGCCCAGCCTTCAGAAACAAGCAGCCGTGCAAGATTTTTATCACCGAGGAAAACAGAGCCAAACTCCCTCCCAATAGATGGTACACTATATTCCACTCTGAATGTAACCTCCTACAAAATTTTGAAATTTGAGAGTGATTTAGAAGGAAAATTATATATCATCATTTTCAAGAATGAATATTAGTCCAACGAGGAATTCTGGCTACCTTTCCTATGCAAAGCCTCCTCAAAAACTCCCTGCTTTGCCATGCAAACGGCTCATCAAGACCTCCTCGGCGAGCCTACAGATATAAGAGAAAAGATAATAAAGACATTGCACCTGTGGCTGTAGTCCTGTTAATATGTTTCTATAAAGGACATAACTTAAGGACTAACATTGATGCATGTATGTTGTGGGGATGGATAAACAAGTTAAATGAGATATACATGAAAGTTTTAAAAAATAAAATACAAGAGAAGAGGAGCAGACCAATCTAGGAGCAATGATGGAGGAGAGAGTGATGGTCTTCTCAGGAGGAATTAATCCAGGGTTGGTTGACTGTTGGTTGCCTATAATGAGCAGGCAGTCCCCTGAGGGAACAGCTTTAACTGTTCCCCTCAACCATTTGACGGACCCAGCTGTAGATGAAGCCATATTCAACAGCTAAGATCTGCATAAGCAAGAAAGAAAAAGGTTATCAAGGATGAGATTAGCAAGATGTTTGTGAAGCAGGCATGAAACTTGTGCAAGTATTTGAATTGGCAGATCTATGAGAGACATGTTGCTAAGTGCAGCGATCACGAGTAAATAAACACAGCATCGAGTAGACGAATTAAACAGAAAGCAAAAGACGAAGATATTGGAATGCTAGAATATTTTCCGATGGGAGGAAATGTAAAATCTAAAAGTAAGGAGTCGGGAGATGAAATCCGGTGGATAGCGATAATCAGTTAAAAATGGATTAATTGGATAGTAAGTGAGGGCAAAAGAATGTCTAAGAAGATAGGAGTGATCGGAATGCAAGTGCATGTAGGCCGACTGCAACCGTGATTAAAAGAAGAGAGGGTTGAGATGAGATGGATGGATCCAGATCGAAGAGATATTACCTAGGTAGCAGCAGACGAGGCGGATGGGATGGGATCGGATCAGATGCGAGCGAGGTGGATTAGAATTGAAGAGAAAGCGATAGGAAGCGAGGAGATCCGATCAGAGATGATGGATCTACTGCCGCTGAGAATGTGAATTGAAAAAGCATAAACAGTAGTATTCAGCGATGGTGGAAAAACGGCGGATCACACGGAATGAAAAAGAGATAAAAGATAATAGTAACACGACTCCGTATTTATATCATATCATTGTTATTTATTTTTTATTTATTTACCCATTACATTACTCTATCAGTACAACAAAATCCGAGGTAGTTGTGAAGCTGCGCAACGTTTTGTTCCGAGCATAAAACGATGTTGTTTATAACATAAAATGATATCATTTTATACAGTATTATTTAAAACGACGTCGTTTATAGCACTTTTGTAACCACTTCGGAAAAGAAAGGGATACTATCGTTCGCCTCACGGCCCGGCCCAGTCTGAGTCGGAGTCTTCCCTCCTTGACCTCGCGCTCGTCCCTTTCTAGCTTACTGTTATTACCCACCCTCGTTCGCCTGTCGAAAAAACCCTACCCCTTTTTTCAATCAATCTCTCTCACTCGCTCGCATAGACACCTCCAAGTAGCACCTCCTTGCTTCATCCATCTTAGTCCTCGACTTTTCATCGTTGCATCCGTATACAAAGACCTTCCTTTTTCCCAGTGGGGTCCTCTTCCCTTGTGAAATGTACTTCTTTGAATTTGAACACAGTACAAGGACAGCCAATGATGATGAGAAATGTGCCTCTGCTACCTCTAATCTAATTGTTAACGGTATGTTAGAGGCAACTAACTTCATTCTTACTAAATCATACTACTTACTTTCTTATTGGACAACTAATTGATCCAGCATAGTAGCAGACTAGCTGTAGCAGCATCAGTCAGCCATGACTTGATCAATTCCCTTTCGCCAACAAAGCAATGCATCTTTTTTTGGATCATTTAGCCCAACTTACAATTTTTTGAGGGCTTCACAATGGGTAATGAAAGTCACAAATTACTATCAGTTGGGCCTATGACCTCTTGTTTCCAGAGCTGCATATTGGTAGTGAGCTGGTGAACTGAGATTGATCCCAGACCGTAGAGATGCAAGGTATATGACCCTGTCCCACTGTTGGACTGCAAATTATAAAGTTCAATCAGTTCTGGTGTATACAAGTATTTTACGAAATTGATTTTAAAGAGTACAAACTCATCTTGTCATTAATGTTGTCTATAAATGCATAGTATATATACATAGAAGAAAGAAACCTTCAATCATCCAGTATTGATCGAGAGCGTCTGGGAGGTGGACTGACACTCCCCCCACGGCTGATACTAAGAGCTGTCCAAGCCTTTTGTATTTCTAAGGTCATGGCACTGTCCACACTGCCCGACGATAGTTTCTTATGAGCCTTCTGCAAATGGAGCTTGAGAGAACTGTTACTTAACCCAGCATCTTTCCCACAAATGGAGCAAACTTTCATTACTGGTTTCCGCTGCTTCCACTCCATTGAAACCTTCCCATGGAGTTTTCTATCAAGTTCAACGAGAATCTTTGCAAATCCATCGTTAGGTTGCGCTCGACGATGAACTCTTTTTAACATGTTCCAGGCATCTAATAGGGTGAATCTCCTGTGTGACACATTTGAAATGAGCATCTTTGTACATGAAATTGCCACATCATCAATACTTCAAATCATGCCAGCTACAAAAAGCAAAAAAGAATAAAGAAAATCATAGGAATGCAAAATATAACAGCAGGAATTTCTTTTGAAACACTTTTTTATAACACACCCGACCAATAAGAGATTCAAACTCTGTATGTGGGGATGGCCATAAATCACCTTTCACCCTTTTTAACTCCAGGCCATGCCCCTGATGGGATTGCAAGCCTTAAAACGGGAAACACAATTTTTACACATGCATATAAACCATTACTGCACAAATAACTGTACAGTCTTACTTTCTGAGCATTAAGTATGCCAGAACAAGTGTTGCACTCCTACTTCTGCCTTCAAAACAGTGAACTAAGACCCTCCCACCAGCTTGCTCAACATAATCAATAAAGTCACATGCTTCTGCAAAAATGCAGCTGATATCTGTGTCTTCGCTGTCACTTATCTGCTCAAAATGGTGACAAATATGACTTCAGTAAAAAGTAATTGATGAAATTAAGCTGAGAAAAGTCATGTTGTAATTCTAGCAATGTCCACTGATATGGTGAAGTAATTGATGAAACTAAGCTGAGAAAAGTCATGTTGTAATTCTAGCAATGTCCACTGATATGGTGAATCTATTATTGAATAATGGACCATTGAGAAAGACGCAAACTTTACATACAACATTTAAGCACATAATATGCATGACGAATCTGAAGCCCTTAATTTAAGTGGGAAGTTGGACAAGAGAAATAAACAAAATCTAACACCCGAAGAAGAGTCAATATAAGCTGTAAAATGGGAGAGTTGAGACCAAGGAAATTGACCTGTAAGTACAAGATTCAAAGTCTATGACAGATAGTAGGTTCACATGTATCACTAAGTGGCTTGCTCAAGATTTATAAAGACTATACACTTCATTTTGTACAATATTCAATGGAAGAAAAGCATGTTGCTTCTGTTGAAAACTCATAAAAACAAAGAGCTTATCAAGACCGCAAGTGATTGATGAATGTGATTAGCTAGGTGCTAGTAAAAAGAAAAGGATATTTCGAGAAGATCATGACGCCTATATGAAAATGTGAAAACCAACTCCTCAGACCTTACTGCTAAACCAACAGATTACTAGCAGAAGTTGGCAACTCAGGCTAGTGATAAGTGACACTTCTGTTTAAAAGGTAACTTAGAAGTGGCAGGTAATGTTGGACGGAAATGTTACACATTTGTGCAACCAAGAGTAACTAATCCTGCATACCCAGGTAATAAGAAACGACAACTGATAACAGAAATATGATCAACAATTAAACTTCACAAAATTCTTACTGAAAAATTTATGTACTCGAATACTTCAGGATGCTGAGAGTCTGACTGCCCGATTTCATTAGAGCATAAGCATAAAATATGAGTAACTCCTAGAAGCTGCAGTGTGTGCATAGATCTTGCAGCAAGAGCACCACCAATGAATATACCACCAGTAATCAAAGCTGGTCTCTCAGTGTTTCCAGCATCTGATATCAATGATATTCTCTCAAGGATATGCTCAAGTCTCACCTGCAAATAAGTTAGCACGTCTTAGCTTAAGAAAGTAAGATTTTGACTATATGAAGTCACACTTGGAACTGAAATATCACCTTCAGTTCGTAAACATCGACAATGTTTTTGCTGCCACAAGCCTCAAAAAACCCAGAATTGAAGTTGTTATCGTGGCATAGCTTAACCACCTCAGTTCTTAGCATATCATCCCACTGGTCCATTTCTTTATTCAATTCGACATCCCCCTGAGACAAAAACGACAACATGCTCCTTTCCTTTAAATACACACATGAAGTGATCACTTAAAACAGCAACAGCAAAGTTCTTATACTCAAAGGTTTAAGGTGATTAAAAATCTATTACTTGCATTTTGAAATAAATAAATATCGTCAAAATATACCGATATTGTTCAGTATACTAGTCAGAAAGTTTTATTACTAATTAGGTATACCATGTTTGAAATGAAAATAGCAGCAATCTGCCACCCTATCAAAAAGTTACATGTGAATGAGATAGACCCGAACAAGAGCCATAAGCTATATTGGCTGACAAGACTTCCTTGCTTTACCTTTGCAAACTTGTGGAAGTCGCGAAGCTTTGCAGTCAGGTGAACGCTGCGCGTGGGATCACCATTTTCTTTGCAGAATTTTCCAAGATATGCTTCACGTGAGTTTGGAGAGCCAGCCTCACCATTTTCTTTATAGCCCGATGACTTGATGCCTGTTTTCTGCAGGTCCAAGTCGTTAATATCTAATTGATTATTGCAGCTCCGTTCCTCCTTACTTGGCGGTGAGGGAGAAGTAAGTCCAATTTCCTCGAAGTTCACCAATGATTCAGGAACCATCACATCATCTTTGTCAAAATATTCAGATGGATTTCTATTTGCAATATTCATAAATGACAGTAAAAGGCCATCCAATTTTTGGTGTAGGGTAATGAGGAAGATATGAAAACCCTGCAGATCCCTCAATGCTGAGCGGAATCCTTTACGAAATTCACTAACTGATGAACTCTTCTGCATCACTGTTAGGTCTTTTGCCACACATTCAGGTAAAGGAGCTCCCAATCTACCTCCTGTAATGTCATGTAGCAAGTGTGATGAGTACTCAGAACTATTCAACAGTAGCTCCACTAGTTTGGGATACATTGCCTGGTCTTGGGCACGTTTCCCAGCTGGAGGACGACGAGGAACACCTGAGTCTATTGCCACAATATGAAAATTAGATGACTTTTTCCCATGACTTTCTTGAATGCGCAAACTCATGTCACCAGATGCTGGTGACTCAATGGCATCAGGATGAATGAGGTTCTTTGAATCCACTCCTTTCAGTTGAATCAATCTGCTGTCAACAGATGTCGCCCTTCTATCTTTTTGAAGAGCCCTGATAACATTCGGTTGGTACCGCTTAATTGCAGAGTCAAAAGCTTCCTTTAAAGTATCTTTGTTCTCAGACGCCATTTTATCTGAAATCAACAAATTTGCATTGTTCCCGCGCCATCTAAGTTGACGGCTAGGCAGCCTATCTTCATTTCTGATGACAAGGTCCAACATCAAGATCCTTCCAAGAGCTGCCGCCGTTCTTTCAGCAGCTTCCTCTGTATGAAATGCATTTGAGGTCTCTAATAAAGGGCATCCATGCACATAGCTGCAAGAGGATGTTTAAGATGTATTAAGATTAAATGCAGTTCCTAAAACTTGAGGCATTTTTATAAGCATCCACAGTCATTTCACATCTGACCACACCACTGTCTTCCACTAAATGCATAACAGAAGGCCATCAGATGGATACTACACAATGGCATCACAATATGCCATTCCACTGATCCTTACAGTCTTTCGGATAATGCATCTTTCAGTAGTTTAGATAAGTGAGTTCACCCGCCATCAATTCCAGACAAGCTATTGTAAACCATGTTTTATCTCCAAAATCGTAAGGAAAAAGACTACGTAAAGACAGGAGTTGCGAGTAAGCCTTACTTCATTAGAAAGATACACCGGCTGAGCTCAAGGGCTTCAAGAAGTTCAGAACATGTCACTTCACCAGCTTCATCACCTCCTACATTGGCTGCGTCTCTTGCTCTTTCCGCAGCTTCCTTAATTTGGAGCCACTCAGAGCTGGAACTGTGAATTATTCTAGCCTAGTTTGTCACAGTGGAGATTTTTAAAAAATTATTCAACATTACATAGGAACAAAGATGGTCAACTAATCCATAGAATGAGTTCTGACCTGAGGTGTCTGCACTCCAAGCCACTTAGCAAACTCATAACCAAGACGTTCCGACTGTGTGGCCATCCTGGATGATGCAATCTTTATAACAGCTGCTGCTTCTTTTGAAGTACCACCAGCCACATGAAGGTTGAATAACGCAAAAAAGACTACTCCTCCAGAATTAACAGTGACCTACATCAGCAATACAAAATGAAAAGTATCCATGACAAACAAGGTATAGAGCAAACTAAGTTTGTATACTACATATTAGTATATTACATAATAATGCTGGTGCATATAAGGGCATAGTCCACATCACGCATTAGCTCATATAATATAACCAAGGTGTGAAGTAAAGTAAAATTATACGACGTTATGTTTATAGCTGGTGAAAATTCCATTATTTTTATAAGCAATGGTCTATCGACCCTTGTAAAGGAAAATTAGTTAATCCTACGGGAGTTTGGAAAGCAGTCTATTAGGTACGGATAGATGCCAAGTCTTGTTAATGACATGATAATTAAAGAAACAAGAAAAAAAGAAAACTAAATCGTGCCCTTTATTAAATTGGCCAAAATCTAACAAAACATATTGAGAGGAAATGGAAATTCTAGCTCACAGGCGACATGACCATGCTCCTATATCTCATGTATAATTATATAAGCTATATACCTCAAGCGCTTTGTTCATGTCATCCTCAGAATTCTCAATGCTGCTACCATGTTCAGTGTGATGAAGAGAAGAAAGCATGTTCCATGAAAAAGAAGTTGATTCTATGTCCATCGACACAGTTCTACCAAGTCTCTCCCAGAGACTGATTTCTGTAGCTTGCTCAGGCACAAAAAGATGCTCTGTATCTGCCATTGATCCTGGTAGACTGTTTGACCATCATGCAGAAAAGATACAAAGGTCTTTCATGTATGCTGAGTTTCTTTGATAAAAAACAAAGAAAGACGAGCATTTGTAATGAAAGTGCACCCAAGGTCCAGAACACCATGCCCAATGCATAGGATGATAAATACAAGATGGTAGTTTCTACACTTAAAAGTGATGTTATTTTCTCCAACAATCAGAGGGAAACATATCTGCCGGGTGGACTTAAAGCTGTCACAATCTTGAATGCCACTGTTATTAGTAATGTAGTTTAAGTGTGTGTGAACAAAGCTGGAGGATACCTGAATGACGTAGTAAGAGCAGAACGACTGGGGAATCCGGAAGGACGATACTTGCCACTTCGCTTCCGGACTAACTCCAGCCATTGTGTGAAGCGATAAGCAGGACCTGCTGTCATATCCCCGAGCAGATACAGCACCTGCTCAATAAATATATACAATTCACAAACTAACGCTAATAATGTGGTGTGGGGTTGTGGGAAGAGCATATGAGGCAACCAAGGACAATTAGCAATTCAGCATACACGAGAAGTGGCTGTGAGAGGCAAAGGAGTCCCGGACTCTTCCGATTCCAACTCCGGCAGTCGTACCCTGTCCTCCTGGTCGTGCTCAAACAGGTGGCTATAAAAAGAATGGAATAAAAAGCGAGAGTTATGATGTCGGAAAGGGAGAGAGGTACCAGCGCCGACTTCCTAGAGTCGTGGATGATGAACGCAGTCGCGGCGGGAGGGTCGTCCAGCTTTCGCTCCTCCGACATTATTATACAGTTATTACCAGCCGAGGTCGAGATAAAAACTAGATCATAAATCAAAGTTTAATCTTGACGGCAGTCAATCAGCATACTGCAGCATACTGAAAGGGATCTAGGACGAAATGTTAATTGCTTTCCCCTTGGATTAGATATATTGATTGCTAATTACATTAGGAGTGTTATACGTATCATTAACAAATTTATAAACACCTGACCTGATTGCCACTATTTGAGTCTCACCTGCAGACTGCATTCTTTATTACAGATTTACAGAAATTTAGGGCATTCCGTTGAACCATTTCATAAATTTTTCATTCATATTTTTTAAATTTTCCGAGAGATCCCATGTCATATTATTTATATTTTTTTAATATCAAATAAATTAATTAATATTTAACTTCACATAAAAATTTCATTATTTAATAATTGGGTAAACTACAAAAACATACCCCGAACTACCGTCCATTTTCAAATTAAGTACCGAACTTTTAATTTCTTCAATTTCAGTACCGAACTTTTTAATTCTTCAATTTCAGTACTATACACTTAATAAAATGAAAAAATTTATATAAAAAAACATATGTTGGGTCCGATATGTTATGCAAGTTTTAAATTCTAGCTAAAGAGTTAGACTTACAAACTAATTCTCATATTTCATGTTAATTTCTCATTTTATTAAGTGTATAGTACTGAAATTGAAGAATTAAAAAGTTCGGTACTGAAATTGAAGAAATTAAAAGTTCGGTACTTAATTTGAAAATGGACGGTAGTTCGTGGTATGTTTTTGTAGTTTACCCTTAATAATTAACTATATACATGACTAATGTTTATTTATTAAAATAAAAAAATTAAACTTTTCAATCAAACAACTATAAAAATATATTTAATTTTCCGTGAAATTTAATCATCTTCAAGCTTAAAATAAAATAACAAAATACACAATTGCGATAAAATGTTATAAGTAACGGTTAATTCAAATCACGATCTCCAAACTATTGTCAAATATGCTCCACCAGATCTTATCGAAATATTTCTATCACAAATTCACAAATTAATGAGTGAGAATAGAAAAAAAAATGGAGGGTTGATAATTGGAAGAATTCATGAATTTAACATCTTGAGAATTATGAGGTAGGATAGAAATTGATCGTGAATATGAGAAATTTTAGGAATTTGTGAATTTGAATTGGATAGGGCCTGTGATTACCGAAATTTAAAGAATTTAAAAAATAAATAAATCCTCTTCTTATGGATGATCACTCATTTGAAAAATAAGTGAGCTATAAAAATTGTATTATGTGAGAAATCAAAAGCTGATTGAGAAAGATTGAAACGATTGGATAAATTTTGTGAACAAAGTCAATATTTATAGCTGAATAAATAATTTTTAATTAACTTTTTATTCATTTTTTATAGATATATAACCGTTATATGTAGACGGTAACTTTATTAGATTTTTATTTTTCAAACGGCTAGTTTAGCATTACATTTGTAAATTGTAGCATTATACAAGGAGATATCTTTAATCACGTTTGTAACAAAAAAATGTGATTGTCTATCATTAATCACGTTTATTTGTTACAAATCTGATTAAAGATATCTCCATGAACGCTTCACCTGCACAAAACTTATTCATGTTAGTAGGTCATAAATCATGCCCCCACATCAACAAAATCTATCACGTAAGATTTATAGTATGACATGAAGCTTTCCATTAACCTTCAATGTGGATACCCTTACAAACTAAATGATAGATTATTTTTATTCGATATTAGATTAGACGATATTTGAGCTTATTCTTAGGCATTTCCGGAACCGGATCTGCGCAGCCGATTGCTGCCAGCACTGGAACGACGCCGTTTTATTAATCCAGTTGAAAAGTCACGTGTCTCCCACCTTGTCCCACTTCGAATTCTTCCTCTTCCTCCCATCTACCTCTCCTCTCATTTCAACTATTCTATCACTTGTGAAACGCGTTCACAGCTCTTTCGCATCCCTTCCCCTCGTCGCCACATGTTTCCCGCCACACGATTCCTAAAGCAATTACTCGATCACCATCTATGGAATATGCCTATATTAATAGCAAAAATATGTAAAAAGCGATCCGTTGTTGTTAACAGCGGAAATAAAAAAGTAGGGTATTGCTGAAAACAAATCAAAAGGTAGAGTACTCTTGATATAAAATAATGAAAATAAAGTATTCTTAAAATAAATTCTCTAGTTTATACATATTTTTCGATTTCTCCATGTCTTCTTCCACTCTTTAGTTTATACATACTTAATGTGTAAATATTTTGTCATCCATTTTCAAAATGGTGGCAACTTTATGGATATATTTATAACAATCTTCAGTGTTTTAAATCCACTATTCACAATACTGGCAACTCTGTTACAACATCAAATTCCACATATATTTTTTGGGAGCAGCAGAACAACCTCCCGGTTGATATATTACGCTCATCTTTCAAGCTTATCTCCATCGTGGTCACATGCTCTACTGCTCGTGACATTTGACACACCCTTGACAAGTTTTGGCCACTCCATCACAAGAGATAATACTTACTCTCAATCTCTAAATATAGGTGCTCCGTCAAGATAATGTTGTGTCACAAAGTATTTTTAAAAGGCTAAGATCACTGCCGACGAGTTTGTTGACATGAGAAAATCTCTTACTCCCGTCACAAATCAATACATGTGTACAGTGGCAGACAGGGATGCAAATATGAGTTGTGGATCAAATTTGGTTTGAGTTTTTCATAATCAAAATTCACTTGTAATAAAATAACTCAACTTAAATTCAACTCAAACTCAAGACAACACAACTCAAACCAACCCATATTTGAAATTTTTAATTTGGATTAAATTTGGGTCAACCTTTTACTTTCATTAATAATAAAAAATGAAAAATAAAATTTAAAAAATAAAAAAATATTTTCATTTTTATTAAATTTTTAATTTTTAATTTTTATTAATTTCGTATTGTATATTATTTTTTTTTATATATTTGTAATTTGAGTTGTGTTTTACAATTTGGGTCAACCCGAAATCAATTTATTCAACCCAAAGACCAACACAATCAAAAAGTGTAATCCGAAAACCCATATAAATTAGATCAGTCCAAATTCAATTTAAATGAGTTTAATTGGATTGAGTTTTGAATTGAGTCACATTCTTACACCTCTGGTCAGATCTAGAAAATAAATGAATGGGATCAAAAAAAATTATTCTAAATGAAATATCTGCTTACACCGGTACAAAATGAAATTACAAACTTTTGAAATCGAAGTGTGCAGAAAATGTTTCTCAATAGTGAAGTTCATCTAAATATTTTAAAATAAATAAATCATAAGCATATACTCCCTCTGTCCTTTTTTACATGTCACTTAATTGAATTTTTTTGTCCACTTTTACTTGTCACTTAACAATTTTCAATGTGTATTTAATATCAACAATTACCTTATAATGTCAAACATTAATCACTTCTTTATCATAATCAATAAAAAATCATTCATCACTAATTATAATCTACCAATTTTACTTTTTGCACGAATTTAAAAAAAAAAACATCAACCACTAACTCATTAAATTTGTTAAACCACTAGCATTAACTCCATGTTAATCTACTCAAATAAACCTTAAACAGAATGGATGGAGTAATCAATTTGATTATATTACAATACATATTCCCCTATATGTTGATACCCCTATATGTTTGCCACAGCCTATGTTGTAAGACCAAGTTAGCTGTATAACCAGTTTGATTATAATACATATACTCCTACATGTTTGCCATAGCTTTTAAGCTGTAAGACCAAGTTAGCTGGTTCAAGATTACAGAGCACTGTGAAGAGTGAGCTTCTAGCTTCGCTGGAGCTCCGGTAACTTACAGATCGGAGAAGAAATGATTGGAAGATGGGAGAGAAAGAAGCAGGAGATGCTGAGCTTGGAAAGTAAGAACATAACAACATCACCAGCAAGAGGCTTAGTAAAGATGTCGGCTGGTTGATGATCAGTGGAGACATGATGAAGACTTAGAAATCCAGTGGAAACGAGTTGTCGAACAAAGTGGCAGTCCAACTCGACGTGCTTTGTCCGCTCATGAAATACGGGATTCTTGCCGATATGTAAAGCAGCATGGTTATCACAATGTAAAGGTATGGGAATGGGGATAGAGACCTGCATGTCTTGAAGGAGACGATGAAGCCAAACCACCTCGGAACTGGCATGAGCCATGGCCCGATACTCGGATTCAGTAGATGATCTAGAGATGGTGTGTTGCTTCTTAGTTTTCCAAGAGATCAAGGAGTCTCCAAGCTTGACACAATATCCTGTGAGAGAGCGTCGAGTAACGGGGTATGCCCCCCAATCCGCGTCGCTGTAAGCAGAAAGTGTGAGAGGAGCTGAAGCCGCGAAGAACAAACCTTGCCCGGGTGCCGCCCTGATATATCGAAGTAAATGGTGTGCAGCTTGCATATGATCCATTGTTGGAGCCTGCATAAATTGGCTGAGAATATGAACAGCGTAAGCGAGATTCGGCTGTGTGGTTGTCAAGTAAATAAGCCGTCCAACAAGCCTCCGGTAGGTGGTAGGATCAGGCAAAAGAGAAGCTTTTGACAGGCCAAGTTTATGCTTGGTGTCAATTGAGATCTTAGATGGCTTACAATTCAACATTCCTGAATCAATAAGAATTTCCAAAGCATATTTGCGTTAGTTGAGGAATACCAGACTCAGATCGTGCGACTTCCAGTCCCAAAAAGAACTTGACAAGTCCAAGATCCTTGATTCTGAACTCATTGTGAATGAAGCTTTTGATGTTGGTAATGAGCAGCTCGGATGTACCAGTGATGAGTACATCATCGACTTATACTAGGAGGATTACAAACTGTCCATCACGGGCCAAGGTGAACATTGAGTAATCATTTAGGCTTTGAAGAAAACCATAGGCTAGAAAAGCATCACTGAATTTTTGGTACCACTGTCGCGATGCCTGCTTCAAACCATAGAGGCTTTTCATCAATCGACACACCTTTCCTTGTGTTTTTTCAGTTTGATAAAAACCAGGCAGAAGCTACATATAAACCTCTTCATGTAGATCACCGTGAAGAAATGCATTGTTAACATCCAACTGGTAGATTGGCCATGATCTCATAGCTGCAACTGCAAGGAAAGCTCGCACTGTAGTCATCTTCACCACTGGTGCAAACGTGTCTGTATAGTCGATCCCCTCAGCTTGGGTGAAGCCTTTGGCAACTAACCGAGCTTTATATCGCTTAATGGTCCCGTCGGAAAGGAGCTTGGTTTTATATACCCACTTACAACCGATTGTCCGCTTGTTCGAAGGAAGAGTAGTGATATGCCAAGTGTTGTTCTCTTCAAGAGCATTTATCTCATGTTCCATGGCTTTGCACCAATGTGTCTCTTTGGCAGCCTGAGAGTAACTTTGTGGTTCATTGATAGCCAGAATCTGTAGGGCAATATGCTGGTAAGAGGCAGAGCACTTGGCATAAGACACATAATTTGATATAGGGTATGGTGAAGTCTTTTTAGAATCTGTCATGCAGACATAGTCACCATGCCACTGAGGTCGTGTACTTGCCCGTGAAGATCTCCTAACTTGGGAACTTCTGGTTTGTGTAGTATTTGAAACATCTGAGATATTATGTATCTCAGTAACTGGCTGATCTGCAACTAGCTAAATGTCACCTTGAAGACATAGAGTTTCTGTGTCCTCATACATGCCATTCATAATGGGAATAGGCACAGGAACTGACTGCTGCATGAAGGCTTTGTCCTTAAATGGCATGATATGCTCCACAAAAATCACATTCCTGTTAACAATTACTCGCTTGGTTGCAATGCACAAGATTTTATATCCCTTTTGCCCATATGGATAACCAAGGAAGACACAAGGTGCAGCTCGAGGATCAAATTTATCATTAGAACCATCAACAATGGTGGCATAACATAAGCAACCAAACACTTTCAAGTGATCAAGAGATGGCTTGGACTTGAAAAGTACCTCATATAGTGTTCTTCCTTGTAGCACAGTAGAGGGCATTCTGTTGATTAAGTAAGTGGAGGTGAGAATACAATCTCCCCAGTAACACTTTGGAACATTTGAGTGATGCTTGAGAGCTCTTGCTGTCTCGAGAAGGTGACGATGTTTTCGCTCCACCACACCATTTTGTTGTGGTGTATAGGGACAACTCATCTGCTGTAAACACCCCTTGTGTCTGAGGAGTTCATTGAGCTTGCTGTTAAGAAATTCTTTCCCATTGTCACTCCGACAGCTTTCAACTTGTGTATGAAACTGTGTTTCCACCATGGCAAAGAATTGTACCACCAGCTCCAACACCTGACTTTTTTCTTTCATCAAATAGCTCCAAGTGCACTTGGAATAGTCATCAACCACTGTGAGAAAGTACATGGCTCCAGAGGTAGTTGGTGTTCCATAAAGACCCCAAACATCAAGATGCACAAGTTGGAAAACATGATCACTTTTACTAGTGCTTAATGGGAAAGACTGCTTTGTTTGTCTTGCCAAAGGACATATGGCACAATGAAATTCTTTTACAAATTTCTTATTACTATGTTTCATCTCAGGAAAAAGCAAACTAATCTTGGACAGTGGCATGTGGCCTAATCTGTGATGTAAGAGCTCTATACTCTCAGCTTTATTCATAAATGTCATGCTCTGTGCATTTCTTTCATGCTTCACTTGGTAAAGCCCATTTTGCATTTCACCAATCTCTATTGTTGTCTTGGAGACTTGGTCCTGTAAAACGCATTTGTTTAGGTGAAAACTAACCACACGCTGAGTATCAGCTATGAGCCTCTTCACAGATATCAAATTAAACTGAAACTGTGGTATATAGAGTACCCCATTCAAGGTTATCATATCGTTAACCTTGCATTTTCCTCCATGTGTTACTAAACTTGTGGCTCCTGTTGGCAGTAGAACCTTAGACTGATATGGCAACTTATTCAACTTAACAAATAGTTCCTCATTGCCAACTATGTGATCCGTAGCTCCACTATCAATGATCCATGAGTGCATAAGCAAGCAAGTCGAATTTAAGCATGCCATACCTGACATATGCAAGTTTTATTGTTACTGTCACCACTCTGCTGCAGTAAGGCCAACAATTGCTGTATCTGTGCACCAGTGAGCTGAGGGACACACTCTTCTGTGTTGCTCAATGGCGTTGCTGGCGCAGGATCTACTACGGCACTATTGGCTGCTGCCCTTGCTCCTCCACCATAAGGACCATTTCTTAATGCCTCTGTTGGCTGTGCATTTCCTTTGTAAAAACGATGTCCCGGCGGATAACCCACCAATTTGTAGCAGACCTCCCTAGTATGCCCGATCATCTGACAATGTGTGCAAAATAGATTCTTTTTGTCTTGCTTACTGGTACCGCTTCCTCCTTTATTCTGATAGTTACCT
The DNA here is from genome assembly GCA_002312845.1 of Kalanchoe fedtschenkoi. Lineage (NCBI taxonomy): Eukaryota > Viridiplantae > Streptophyta > Magnoliopsida > Saxifragales > Crassulaceae > Kalanchoe > Kalanchoe fedtschenkoi. The sequence goes on from NQLW01000011.1 coordinate 7,765,498, forward strand.
CCAGAGTTACTCGTATTCTTGCCATAGTTCTGATTTTGAACATACATCGCGGAGCTTTCTGTGCAAGGCAATTTGATCAAACTCTTTTGTGTTTCATCTTGCAGCGCCATGGCATACACTACATTTAAGCTTGGCAGAGGATTTATGGCCAAAATGTGAGTTCGCAATGGAAGAAAAGACTCATTTAGTCCCATCAAAAACTGCACTATCTTCCTTCTCTTGGCGTTTTCAAGAATGTAAGTGAAACATGTACAACTCTCACCATGTGTACAACTAGGTAGTTCCTCCATGGCATCAAGTTCCTCCCACATATCCATTAGCTTTTGGTATTATCCTGCCACTGTCAGGTCTCCCTGTGTGAAGTTACCAATGTCTCTTTCCAAGCCGAAAAGCCTGGTTTCATTGGAACCGCCCAGCACCTTCAATGTCCGCCAAGCCGTTACAACATCTTTCGCATGGAGAATTGTCCCAGCAATGCCTCTTGACACCGAACTAATCAGCCACGACATCACCACATCATTACACTTTTGCCATTTCAACTGTAAGGCTACGTCTGATGGCTTTGGATAGTCTCCCCGAACAAAGCCTAACTTGGACCTTGCCGAGAGCGAGATCTCCATCGAACGCCTCCACTTTGTGTAGTTCTCTGGCCCTGTCAGAACATCGCTGACGATGCTAACACCGGTCACTTCGTTGCTGCCAACATAGTAAGGATCGTCTCCGGTTGTGACGCGATTCACTCACTCGCTTCCTCTTGTCTCGACGCATCTTCCAGCCATCTCTTTCAACTCTATCTGTTTCAGTTTCAGCACGTCGTGGTGTCGAAACCAAACTCTGATACCATGTGAAGAGTGAGCTTCTAGCTTTGCCGGAGCTCCGGTAACTTACAGATCGGAGAAGAAGTGATTGGAAGATAGGAGAGAAAGAAGCAGGAGCGTTGTTTCTATTATGATTAAGAGAATTCAGAGTTTGTTATATGGGATTGTTACATATTTTCCCATTTTCTATTCTAGTCCCTGTAGTTAATACATTGATCACTAGATCCCCAACTCGATCCTGTGTTGTTAAATAAGCTGCCAAGTGATGATGCTCTTCAAGCACCAAAGTAAAAACGAGCTGTGACAAATCTCGAAGACACTAACCAAATTTAATAGATCAATCCAATTGGAAATACAAGTTCACTACAAAAAGCTCATAATATGATAAAAAAGGGTTCAACTAGATAACATTATAAATATGAATTCTTCATCTCAGTTTTCACGTCTAGTTCTCCTGCGCGGGGCTGCTACATCTTCTTTCTCATTTTCTTCTTTCTCATTTTCTTTTTCACTGCCTTCCTGAGCATTAGAAGTTCCCTCCGCCGCGAGTTTACTGGTCTGAGTAGCAACTTCTTCCTGTTTTACCCACAATCCAATTTATATATGTATAAATAAAAGGTAAAATATATGGCTAAATCAGTAAAATTATACAAATATGCCAAGGCTAAGCTGTAAGTCAAAGTAAACAACTTACCACTTCCTTCTTCCCACCAAATAAGATTTTCAACAAGATTGTAAAGATAACCAACACAATGGAAGCAAGGACACCAATTGTGAGGTTGGGTTGCTTCTCTGCATTCTCAATCAAATCCTAGCAACACAGTTACACCAGTAAAGCCTTTTTTCAAAATCAGCCAACACAAGGGGAAAGTAAAATTTTAACTTACCATCAGTTTTGACTTGTAGGAACTTAAGAAAGCAACATCTGCCACGCTGTATAAGACATTAAATACCTTCTTCTACAAAATGGGTAAACAAACAAAATGATATTAAAAACTTGGAATTGGAAACTGGTCAATAGCACAACATTGATGTTGCAAAAATGCAAAGTTAGTAAACTGATTGCAGAGTTGATACCTGGAAACCAGAGAGACCATCTGAGATACCAGCAGCTGCATCTTCAGCCTTCTGTTTCTCCTTTTCAATCTCAAACTTTGGCTTCCAAGAGGTTAACCTATATGACTCCGCAATCTTTTCATCACCTGCAATCACGATGTTGTCAAATAATATCCCATCTTGCATCGTCCAAATCTCAATGCCAACTGCAGCAATTGGCTCAAAGTTTGGTGTTGTGAGTTGATAGTAACTAGGATTAGGGATTTGCTGGGGCTTCCATATGCCCTTGTAGTTAGGATTATCAATAAGTGGAGCATGCCATTTTCCTTTGTATGCTGGGTTCATCTTGGTTGGTTTTTTCCACTCGCCACAACCAGGTGCCGCCTCACATCTGGGATTATCAATTTTTGGCGCCTCCCACTCACCATCCTCTTCATCATCCCAGTCTTCTGGCTTAATTGCATCTGGATCATCCATCTCTTCTGGCTCGTTGTCCAACCAACCTTCAGGCTTCACAGCGTCCTCATCTTCAATCTCCATGGGAGCATCCTCATTCCAGTCATCTGGCTTCCTTGCCTCTGGATCTGGGATTTTTGCCCTTTCGTCCCAGTCTTCAGGCTTCTGCTCATCTGGATCAGGAATAGTCTGAGGAGGGACAAGCGCAGGCTCAAAATCATCATCTGACAGAAAGTTTGCTTTCTTCTTGTCTTCCCCATCAATAAGAATTTGAAGTTCATTATCAGGCTTCAGAATGGCAGTGTAGACATGTGTTAGCTTGTCAGCTGGAACTGATGGAGGGTTTTTAAGATGATGCTCCACATACTCTCCAGTTTTGGGGTTCTTATGCTTTAGGATGAAATGAACTTTATTGGTCGATCCACATTTGTCAGGACCAAACATGATAGAATATGGAGACTCATTGTTAAATTCCTTGGGTGTCCAACCAGTTTCTTGAGGGCGGAGAAACTTCAAGTAAGCACCACCACATTCAAGCCCATTCTGAAAGCGTGTCTCATACTGCAGGATAATGGTTTTGTCCTTCAGAATAGCAGGTTCATCAAGCTCTTTCACGATTGCGTACTTGCGAGCCTTTTCACTCACAAGAAGTCCGTAATCATCATGACCCTCACTCTTAGAGTGTTTCCAGGCACCTGGCAGACAATACCAATTTAGTTTTGTTTACTGGACAGGGTAGATGATCTAAATAGAGCCAAAAAGCTCATGATAGAAACCATACATACTAAAAGTACAGTTAACAGAAAATGGAAAGCTTGGATGGCATTTCAGGTAATAGCAATGTTTTAAAAAAGCCAAAACACTGATGTGGTCAGTGTATTGTCCTTAAGTTGGGAAGCACAGTTACTGCAGGCATTCATGTTCAATATTGTAGTAACTTTCGTATTATCACATTATCACATGCAGCAACTGACACAATGAAATTTCATATAATTGCTAATGCTATAATAAATCAGAAGACCTACAGCAATGAAACTCAGATTGTTATACATTCTTATCAGAGAAGTGAAACCCCACGAGATAGCAGTCACTAGTAGAGAGCCTAACTAAAAAAAGAAGTGAAGGGCTCCATCTTAAATAAGTGGAGCGGTTCAGAAAGGGTATCTTACTGTGTGTGGGATAAAACTGCTTTGAGGCTAGCATAATAGTTGACTTGAATCTGAATAAAACACGAAACGACCACGACTCAATGGCTCGTCAAGTAAGGGGATATTAAGAATAAGTTACCATTGTATTCCTCCTTTCCGGAAATGATCCAACGCCCCTCAAACTGTTCATCGAAGGATTCATAGAAGATCTGCAAAATGATACACCGAAACAATTGATCACAGATGCAATCGAACAAAAAAATCCAACTGGGGAGGCGCACAGATATAAAAAAAGGCCTCATACCGTATCAGAAGAAGCACTTAGTTGCAGAAGTGAAGCAGAAGCTACAACAACCAACGCTGAAAGGAGAAACCAGAAACGAATCTGCCTCCCCACACCCATGATCCGCAGCTTCTTCAACCGACAGATCTGCGACCGAATTGAACTTCAACCGAAGGAGATCTGAGAGAGATCGGAAGCAGATTTTCAAATAAGAATTCAAATCTGAGATTTAGTACTCTGATGGTTTATTGTAATATAGATCCATCGGAGTCGTAGATGCGCCATCGACTTGTTCCACCCAATCATATTACATGCCACGTGATAATATCCAATCACCTTCCCCCACGTACGTTATTGCTTCTATGTCTGGTCTATTTGTCTGTTTTATGAAGATAAAAATGAGGGAAATTAATAAAAATATTGGTGTTAGCTTAATTATTAATTTTATAATTTATAATTTTCTCTATTTTTAAAGTCGTTTGGTAACTTAACAAATACCCGATCCAGAAATATTTTGTACAAATTACACATCAACTCATATTACCTTCTCTACACCTCTAATTCCTCATCATGTCGACAATTGTCTCCAACTCTCCACTCATTCACTGCAGTTCCTCCGCCGATACATTTGGGTCTCAGCCTCTTCACCCTTCCGTGGCAGCACGTCAGCCACAGCTTCATCACTTTTCGCCCCTCTGTGCAGCACTTCGCTCTATCCTCGATCCCTTTGAATTCCGTCATTTCTCCGGCCAACTCCTCGCTTCAAGTCTGTCTTTACTTCCAAGTGATCTTATTTTTCGTCTTCTCCTATCAGCTCCTTCATTGCGTCTCTATCAGCCTCCAATCGAGACGACGTCGCAAAGCAAGGCGGGAGAATAAAAAAAAGAACGAAACGATGTCGTTTTCACTGAGAGATCAAACGAAGCAAACGACGTCGTTTCGAACAAATGAAGCTTCACGCTTCACAATCATTTGGCTCTGAACGACGCTGTTTCTATTCATGCAGATCTCCTTTCTGCAGTTCGATGTGCATCTTTTACAGCTATATATTTCAACCTTCTTTTATTATTTTTGTCACTTTTACAAAATCAATAAAAGTAAGGTTCTATCTAGTTTTGATCTCCTTTTGTCAAGATTCAAGAACCCTAGCTTTTATCATGGTATCAGAGCTGGAATTCAGGTGAGAATTCTTGCAATTCTGGTAAAATTTGCTGCAACAGACTTGATCTTTTTGTATCTAGTCTTCGAATCTGTTAGTCATTTGCTAAGATTTGATCATTCTTTACTTCGTCACACTTCGCCACACATCGATTTTCTTGATCATCTTGAAAATTATTGATCTGTTTCTCCGATAATCATGTCGAACATTCCTGAAAGTCACAATGAAGTTACTGGTGATTCTCCGCAAGTACCAGCAAATTCAGGTACAGAACCTTCAAATTCCCAACTTAGCTTACGACATGCTTACTATATCAAGCCTTGCGAACACTCTGGTATGAAAATCATTCCTATCACACTGAATGGAATTGAAAATTTTGAACCATGGAAAAGAAGCATGACAATAGCTTTATCTACTCGGAACAAGTTGGGATTTGTTTATGGAACTGTTGAAATACCTAGAAGAAATTCAGATCTGTGGCTTGATTATACTTGCGCTAATGAGACAGTTGTTGCTTGGATACACAACACATTAGAGCCTGGAATCTTCAAAACTGTAATGTATGTCAGTGATTCAAAATTTCTTTGGACTGAACTTACTACAAGATTCAGTGAGAAAAATGGACTCAAGAAAGCTCAACTACAAGCTGAGTATTATTCCATCAGACAAGAAAATCTGACTGTGGATCAATACTTCTCCAAGTTCAAAGGTCTGAAAGATGCTATAGCTAATATGGTGAACATTAGAGGCTGTGATTGTTCAGTAAATTGCATAAAACACTCAGATGAACAACTTGAAGAAGAAGAGAGTCAAACTATGCACTTTTTATGGGTTAAGAGAGGAATTCATCACTATAAGAGGAAATATACTGCTTATGCAACCTCTGCCTAAATTGGATGCAGCCTATTCAATGATAGTTCAAGAAGGCAATCAGAGACAACATTCCAGTAAATCTTTGACAGATGCTACTGCCCTGTTCAATAGAACAACCTACTTAAATCAACTTCAAACTGAAAAGAAGTTCCAGAAGAACTACAATGCTGTCCAGAACAAAGATACATTAGTGGAATGCATCTATTGCAAAAAAGTTGGTCATACCAAAGTGCAATGTTATAAACTAATTGGTTATCCTGAAAACCATAAATTTTACAGACCTCCCACACCTCAGCAATTGGCTAACAGAAAGAGATTTGCAGCTTATCCACAAGTGAGCTTAGCTCAACAAGGAATTGAAGACTCACAACTAGGTTCACTTTCTAATCTCAATGATATTGGAGATCAATCCTCACTGACTTTCTCAGTGTCTCAACTGAAAGAAATTGTCAAGTTGCTGAATGTCACTAATACAAATAACATGACTGGAACTTCATCATCTGAATTTCCCACTGCCAACACTGTCATGTCAGGTATTCATCACAGTTTTTCAGTGATAATTGATGAAAGTACTTGGATTATTGATTCAGGGGCATCCGATCATATTACCTCACAATTTCATATTCTTATTGATCCAAAACCTGTTCATTCTAACATACATCTTCCCAATGGCCAGATTACCTCCATCACTCACATTGGTTCAGGTAAACTTTCCTCCTCCCTTTATCTTTCCAATGTTATGTATGTTCCTACTTTCAAGTATAATCTCATCTCAGTTTCTCAACTCCTTCAAAAATCCTGTTATTCACTCACATTTACCCATGACACTTGTACTTTTCAGGACCTTGTATTGAAGAAGAGCTATGTGATTGGTAAGCTGAATCAGAGGTTATACAAACCCTACTATTGCCTCCACCATACAATCCAAAACTGATTCAGTGTGGGATTTGAGACTGGGACATGCTTCCTACACAACTATGAGCCATATTCCTCAAATATCAGTTCCCCCCTCCATTCCTGCCTGTGAGACTTGTCCACTAGCAAAACAGTCAAGACTTCCTTTTCCAGTTAGTACCTCCATTTCCAAACATCCCTTTCATCTCATTCACTGTGATACTTGGGGACCTTACAAGGTTAAAACATATGATGGATTCTCATATTTTCTCACTATTGTGGATGACTATAGTAGAGCTACTTGGGTTTACTTGTTAACAAATAAATATGAAGTATCTTATACAATTAGTCATTTCATCTCTTATGTGGAAAATCAATTGTCCATATGGTTCTGAGTTTCTAAATCAGAATCTCATTACATTGTTATTTTCAAAAGGTATTATTCATCATACATCTTGTGTTGAAACACCACAACATAATGAGAGAGTTGAAAGAAAGCATAGACACATTATTGATCTTGCAAGGGCACTCAGATTTCAAGCCTCATTACCCTCGTCCTTTTGGGGAGATCGTGTGCTTACATCCACCTATATCATAAACAGACTTCCTTCAAAATCCCTTGACTTCAAAACACCATATGAACTCCTTTTTCAGACTCATCCCACATACTCCCACTTCAGAGTCTTTGGCTGTCTTTACTTTGCTTCAACCTTGAAATCTCAAAAGGACAAGTTCTCACCTAGAGCCATCAGAAGCATCTTTCTTGGCTATCTTTTTGGCAGAAAAGGCTACAAATGTTTTGACATTGAGAAACAAACTGTCTTCTTCAGCAGAGATGTTGTGTTCCTAGAACACATATTCCCTTACAAATCTATTTCTCATACATCCTTACCCTCTGAACAGTCTCATTCCACTCATTGAACCACAAATTGTCCACACTGCTTCATAGACAATCCAATCCCAGTATCTCTCATACTCCCTTGCTCTCCTCACCCACTATACTACCCACTGAAAATCCTCCACAACCTGCAACCACATCTCATATTGTTCCTGTAACCAGACCTGTCAGACAAACACAACTACCTTCCAAATATAAGGACTTTGTCATAAAATCTGATGTAGGACTGCCATCCACACATAAGAGCTCTTCAATACAGGTACAATATCCCATTCATCAATTTCTTTCCTATGATAATCTATCTCCTACTCACAAAGCTTTTTGCTTAGTTATCACCCATTATACTGAACCATCATCCTACACACAAGCCTCCAAATACCCTGAATGGATTGATGCCATGAATCAAGAACTTCAAGCTCTTGAAATCAATAACACTTGGACTGTGGTTGAATTACCTCAAGGAAAGATCCCAGTTGGTTGCAAATGGATATTCAGAAACAAATACAAGGCAGATGGTTCCTTGGACAAGCATAAGGCAAGACTTGTGGCTAAAGGATTCATTCAAACTCAAGATCTTCATTATTTTGAAACTGATGCACCAGTGGCTAAAATGACAACTTTAAGGGTTGTTCTTGCTCTTGCTGTGATTAATCACTGGTCTCTTGCACAACTTGATGTCACCAATGTCTTTCTTCATGGGGACCTTGATGAGGAAGTATATATGAAACTACCTCCTAAATATATGGTTTCAAAAAAGTCCAATTTTTTTTATCCAGTTTGCTTACTCAAGAAGTCTCTCTATGGTTTAAAACAGGCACCAAGACAGTGGTTCCACAAGTTCTCATCAGCATTAAAGAAGTACGGCTTTGAACAAAGCCCTGCTGATCACTCTCTTTTCACTCAGGCAGCTGATTCTCACTTCACAGTGTTATTGGTATATGTGGATGACATTCTAATTGCTGGATCTTCTGTCTTTGTCATTGCCAAACTCAAAGCCTACCTGACTACTTGCTTCCTGCTGAAAGACTTGGGTCCCTTACACTATTTCTTGGGCATAGAATTTGCTTGGTCTACAAAAGGTCTGTCTCTTAATCAGCGCAAATATACTCTTGAAATTCTGAAGGATACTGGTCTACTTGCTGCTAAACCTTCCACGATCCCTATGGATCCTCAGAAGAAATTGGGTGTTCTACAGTCTTCTCCTCTTGTTGATCCTGAACAATACAGGAGACTAGTAGGACGTCTAGTCTAGTTGACTATTACTCGACCTGACATTTGATATGCAGTTCACCATTTGAGTCAATACTTATCTGCTCCTTGTGAACACCACATGACTGCTGCTCTTAAGGTGGTCCGTTATCTCAAGGGTGCTCCTGCACAAGGATTACTTTACAAAACATCCTCTGATATTCTTCTTCGGGCTTATTGTGATGCTGACAGGGGAGCTTGTCCTCTCACCAAACATTCCATATCTGGTTATTGCATATTTCTTGGTCAGTCCCTTGCATCTTGGAAATGCAAAAAACAAACAACAGTTTCAAGATCTTCAGCGGAAGCAGAGTACAGAGCTTTGGCCAATGTCACTTGTGAAGTTAACTGGCTGCTTCGTCTTCTTTCCTGTCTCCGAGTCTCAAATATTACTCCTGTTCCTGTGCATTGAGACAGCAAGTCTGCAATTGCTATTGCTCGCAATCCAGTATTCCACGAAAGGACAAAGCACATTGAAATTGATTGCCATATTGTTCGAGACAAGGTTTCAGAAGGAACGATTTCTCTTCAGCATATCTCTTCCTTGCTGCAGCTTGCTGACTTACTGACAAAGCCTTTGTCTGCGTCTCATTTTTCCTCTATGCTCTGCAAGTTCGGCATCCACAACCTGTTCTCTGCCAAACTTGAGGGGGGGTATCAGCCTCCAATCGAGACAACGTCGCATAGCAAGGCGGGAGAATAAAAAACAGAACGAAATGATGTAGTTTTCACTGAGAGAACAAACGAAGCAAGCAACGTTGTTTCAAACAAATGAAGCTTCACGCTTCAAAATCATTTGGCTTTGAACGACGCCATTTCCATTCCTGTAGATCTCCTTTCTGCAGTTCGATCTGCATCATTTGCAGCTATATATTTCAATCTTCTTGTATTGTTTTTGTCACTTTTACAAAATCAATAAAAGTAAGGTTCTATCTAGTTTTGATCTCCTCTCGTCAAGATTCAAGAACCCTAGCTTTTATCAGTCTCCTCCGGTCAGAAAATCAAATACTAAGGCTGTGTTTGTTTTAAGAAAAATTTAGTGGAAAAGAAAGTTCAAGAAAAAATGTTGTAATGACGTACCCTAAACTTGTGGGGTTGAATTGTAACTTAAATTAGTAGCGAGGTCTTCGTGTAAATAGTGGGACTATAAATACTCTGAACCTGCTAATTGTAACAACAATTTTTGATGCTTAAGCTGTTAATAAAGTCTTCTCCTTTCCCACATTCGATCGCAGCGTCTCCATCGTCGACCAGACGATCACCGGCGAGTCACCATTGTTCTTGTTTTTGATGTGTTGATTGGAATCAAGAATTTAATTCTTGGAAGAAATCGATGGAGTCGGCTCTTAGCGCAAGATCGAAATTAGGTTTTGTGCGAGGAGAAGGACTGAGGCTGCCGCTGACTGATGTTGTTCGGTTGGCTAAGTGGCATAAATGCAACGATATCATAATGACCCGGCTGATCTCTTCAGTTGCCAAGGGGATTTCGGGAGAAATCTTGCACACAAAGGATACTGCTACGGCCTGGAAAACGCTTTGCAAGCGCTACACAACATCACATAAGACAAGAACCTTTAGTCTGCGAAAGGAAATCTATACTATGACTCAAGGAGATATGACCGTTTCAGATTTTTTGGAAAAACTTATCAACCTATGGGATGAACTTGATTCATTGTTGGCAGAAGATATTGAGTATCAAATGAGTAGCAAAGCAAAGGAGGAAGAGCATGTAATGTCATTCTTGATGGGGCTTAGTGAGAGGCATAGTCAAATCAGAACACAAATCTTGGCTATGAGGGAATTTCCAAATCTGGATGATACTTATAATATGGTTGCATAGGCTGAACTTCAGAAGGAGTTAACCAACAGTGCCATGATTTCATCAGAGGCCTCTACATTTTATGCAAATAATAGCCAGTCACACTGTGGAAATTTAAGAGATAATGACAGTAGTAAGGAGAGGTCAAATGACATAAATCAGGGAAGGAATAAAAGGGGGAAGGAAAATTTGGTATGTAGCTACTGTGGGAAAACTGGACACGTCAGAGAAAACTGCTACAAAATCATTGGTTATCCACCAAATTACAAGAACAATAAACAAGACGGGAAAGGGAATAATGCAAACAATGGAAGATCAATGATCAACAGTGTGGCAGCAAGCAACACAGAGGGGTCTGAGTCTCAATCTGCTCCAGCAAATCAGTTGACATCTGAGCAAATTTCCCAGCTGCTTGCTCTTATTTCACACCAAAAGAGAATCAATGATCAGACTCCTCATATGGCAGGTATTGCATGTTTTTCTACCATGCTTACTGGTAGTAATATTTGGATTTTGGATAGTGGTGCTACAGATCACATTACTCCACATATTTTCTTAATGAAAGAAGTTCAAAATATGCCTCATACATGCACCATTACTCTGCCTGATGGGTCTGCAAAGGGAGTAAACCAAAAAGAAAAAATTCAGATAAGTGAGAAGATAACTTTAAGGGTTGTGTTATATGTACCTGATTTTAAATTCAACTTTTTATCAATAAGCAAGTTGATAAAGGACACAGGGTGCATTATAAAGTTCTCTAATGAAGGTTGTGTGATTCAGGGCCTAGTGGAGCAGAACTACCTAGGGACTGGTAGCTTGGCCAATAACTTGTTCTAGATAACAACATCATATGGACAGAAGGCAAGTAACATGATCAATAAAGAAGTGGATTGTCTTAGATGGTATCAAAGGCTTGGACACATACCTATGGGAAAACTTTCACGGCATATTCCTCATTTGGGTAGTGCAACAACAAATAAAATAGATTGTCTTGTATGCCCTATGGCAAAACAAGTTAAACAATCTTTTTCTCGAAGTTTTATACATACAAAGTCTCCTTTTCAATTGATACATACTGATATCTGAGGTCCCTTTGCTGTTGAATCCATTCAAGGATTCAAATATTTCCTTACACTTGTGGATGATTTCACAAGAATCACATGGGTTTATATGATGAAAGTGAAGCATGAAGCAATTCAGCTTGTTAAGAATTTCTTTGAAATGGCATACACATAGTTCAACAAGAAAATTCAGGGCTTAAGGACAGATAATGGGATGGAGTTTCTTTCATCAGATTTGGAAAATTTCCTAGCTGGCAGAGGTTGCATTCATCAAAAGACTTGTCCTTACACACCATAGCAAAATGGTGTTGTTGAGCGTAAGCATCAGCATATATTGGAAGTTGCAAGAGGATTAAGATTTCAATCACATGTTCCCAAGTTTTTTTGGTCAGACTGTGTTCTCACTGCAGTATTCTTGATCAACAAAATGCTTTCAATTGTTTTATAGGGACAATTACCTCATGAAATTTTTTTTGGATCACCTCCTTCCTATGATGACTTTAAGGTGTTTGGTTGTCTATGTTATTACACCAGTGAGCCACATATAAGAGACAAAATGGATCCCAGGGCTCATCCAAGTGTCTTCTTGGGATACCCTTTGGTCAAAAGGGTTATAAAGTTTATGACCTCTTTTCTCATAAACTGGTTATTTCAAGGAATGTTATATTTTATGAGGATGAGTTTCCTTATCAGACAAAAGGCATTGATTCTGTTTCCAATTTTCAGAATTTGTCATTGCTAGCGCCATCTGCAGATTTTGTGTATGAGGATACCTCTTCATCTCCTCAGGGAAATGTTACTGACAATTTCCAGGAAGAATCTGCAATCCCATTATCTACTTCTTCCACTGATTCTACTCCTTTAAGGAGATCCACCAGCAGCAGGCAAGATACAGTTTGGAAAAAGGACTACATCTGTGGCACACTCACCACTTCCCCGCTTGTTCTGGACAAAGTTCTCACTTATGATCGCTGTTCTTCAGACCACAGGAGTTATCTTATGCTAGTCACAGCCGCAGTTGAGCCAAAATCCTATACTGAGTAGCAAAAACACCTGAATGGATTGCAACCATGAAACAGGAAATTAAAGCACTTGAAGCTAATAAGACTTGGATTTTAGTTGATCCTCCTCCTGATAAAAATATTATAGGATGCAAATGGGTCTACAAATTAAAATTCAAGGCTGATGGTACAGTGGAATGCCATAAAGTACGACTGGTTGCAAAAGGATATACACATGCACAAGGTATTGATTATCAATATACCTTTTCCCCAGTTGTTAAAATGACATCAGTAAGGATAATGATAGCTGTAAATGCTGCAAGAAATTGGTCTATATTTCAACTTGATGTCAATAATGCCTTTTTACATGGATTTCTAGATGAAGACATTTACATGAAACTTCCTAGTGGTTTTTACAGTTTTGAGAAAAAAACTGGAAAAGTTTGTAAACTAGCCATAAGTTTATATGGACTGAAGCAAGCATCTCGCCAATGGTTTGCTCGGTTTAGCACTTCCTTGCTTGATTTTGGTTTCATTGTCAGTCTCAATGATACTTCCCTCTTCACTTTGCACAGAAATGGTCACATTCTTCTGCTGTTGGTGTATGTTGATGATGTCCTTATTACTGGAACTTCAATTCCTCCCATCAATGCTGCTAAAGCTTTTCTTGATGAACAGTTTCGTATTAAAGATCTTGGCACATCTAAATACTTTCTGGGGTTGGAGTTAGCACGACATCCTTCTAGGATTCTCCTCAATCAAAGAAAGTATGCCCTTACATTACTTGAAGAAACTGGCTTTCTAGCTAGCAAGCCTTGTATTACACCAATGGATTCTAAGCACCAATTGGCTGTTTTTATTTCTCCTTTGCTCACTGATCCAGAAGCCTACAAAAGCATTGTTGGTAAATTGATTTACCTCACCATAACTTGACCAGATTTATCATATCTTGTCCACATCTTAAGTCAGTTCATGAGTGCTCCAAGAGAGGAACATCTCAAGGCTGTTCACAGGGTACT
>NQLW01000011.1:7793255-7832470 GCA_002312845.1 Kalanchoe fedtschenkoi
CCAAGAAAACGAATAGAGGCACCCCAAGAACGAAGGACGTTGCAGGGCGGCGTAAGTGGCTCGCAAAGAGTGCGAGTAAACTGGCTGCGCCAGAGAGAGTCGCAGGGCGACTAAGACGTAGGTTAGACCCCAGAGAGCGGGGGAGACGCAGAGGGCGCACCTACGATGAGGACGCATGCCACGAGGAGGGGCATAGCGAAGTATTGATTGAGGGGGAGCATGTGATATTTCCCCAAGTGAGGGGAGATTGTTGAGTATGTCACTTGGCGAAATATCCCACATCGGCTAGTGAGGGGAAGAGAAGATGACTTATATTGGATTGTTGAACCATGACTTACAAGTCTGGGCTTTTGAGTCACAATGGGATACAATCCAATATGAGCCGACCCGAAAATTCAACACATATAACATGCTCGACTAATTGTAAACAAACTTCCTGGTTCCCACACCGTTCAACCATCAACAAACGACAACACTTACATTGAGCATCGCAGCACAGCATCTACACAGTTTTCTCGATCCTATGCCAAACTCATCAACCAAATTCTAATTTAAACCGAAAGGCAGCTTAAACAAAACGAAACCGTCAACGAGCAGTAACCGTAAATGATCGGATCTGCTGAACCAAATGTGAACAAATCGCAGCAGATCGTTCAAAACGCACCTCAAATTTCGTCTCTCCAGGCAGGAAAATGTTCAAAAAACGCAGAAATTTTCAACTCTGCTTCACTGGACACCGCTCGGGGAAGCGCAATATGACGACTTCCTTGAGATTGAAGAAGTCGGAGATGATGGAGGAAACGCGCATCGCACTAGCGCACGCGCAGTCGCATCACAGGGGTAGTTTCGTCATTTTACCATTTCCCTCGGACATCCTCGTCTCGGTGGAAGTTTGGATTCGACATCTGCACTTGTCAAATTTGGGCCCTCTGCTGGGTTGGGCCCAAAAATGTTGATCAATACATCATTCGGCCCAGTTATTATATGTGCGCGTGATGCTAGAAGCTGACAGAATAATTTTACTAACCATTATTTCGTCGCTATATGAACTTTGTCGGTAAAATATTCAATTGTGTGCTACCAGCACAACGTGGTCTGGTATTATGAATGTCGATACGTATATGTCGTCTTACCTTGTAAGGAAGGTTTGCAACTCGGCATATGACTCGGCTGATTCGCTCGCTTCAATTGCTCAACTCGGCCGAGCCGATTCTCCTCTCCGGACTTCGACGCAAATCGGCAACTCAAAATTTTCTCATCGCGACAAGCCGAGGCCACAATCGGCGATTTGCCACTCCGGGGCATCCTAAGTTCGCATCATCATCAGCCGTGAGCTTGAATTTCCAGATTCGCCACTCATCCCGATCGGCTATGGATTCTCAATCACCGAATGCCGAAGCAACAGCGGCGGAAGAAGACGGCTTTGTTAACGTGATGGGTGCTGGTTCCGACGCTGTGCCGTCTCCAAATCCTAATGTGGTGGCGGAAGATGGCGCCGCTGTCGATTTTTCGCAAATTGAAGGTGTTGAGCAGCTGAGCAGTGATCACGTGAGTGAGAGGGTGGACGCTTCCGAACAAAGGAGGGAGCTTCCCGAGGAGCTGGCTAGGGATGTGATGGTTCTGACGTGTGAATCGTCGGCTGAAGGTGGTAGCTGTGTCGTTCATGTGGTCGGAACCGCGCATGTCTCTCAGGTAGTCTGAATTTTTGTTAACCCTTATTTTGATTTAGGGATAATGTGAGGAAAGGTAAAGAGATAGAAAATTATCTGATTTTCTATGTGAATTGAATTATGAATATTAACAACTTCAATACTATTGATCACCAATTAATAAATTATTGAGTAATTCTAGTTAATCAAAATTTGGATTATTCTGAATTTAGATTGAGCTTTATAAATAAAATTAAAAGTACAAAACTTTTCTTGATTGAGAATAACCCGATTTCGAATTTATAGCATTTTTCTATATTATTGTAAGGACGTTTTATTTTAAATTTTAAATTTTAAATTTCAAAATTATTACACGAAACTTGGATGCAATATCCCCAGTCTACATCAAGGCACGTTTAAGAGTCACGACTTGTTTTAATCGTGCACGTGTTATTTAATACACGTCAATTTTGAAGTATCCAAGAAAAGAGTATATGTGCTATTACGAGGTTAGCAATTAGCATGAATAATACTACTACAAATTATACATATAGAGATATTTGTTTTTTTTTTCTCATGACTAATTGACTAATCATTTTTTTATCTCAAATATTCTGATAATGCTTAGCAATATATTCATATCACATTATACTTAAGTTATATTTTTGTATCATACTCCACTTATCCGAAAATAATAATCGCTTTGACGTTTTTGAAGATGATTTGACTTATCAATTTTATGTAAAATATTACAATAATATATATTAACATATTCGCATCAGATTCTACTTAAATAATATTTTTTATAAAAAAAATTTCATTTATATTTTGAGTAATTTATCTTCAAAGATTAATACATGCCAACTAAAGTGACAAGTTAAAGAGAACGGATGGTAATTTTTAATATGATATATTTTTTAATAAAAATATTATTAAAATAAAATTAGATACAAATATATTACTACATATTTTCATAACTTTTTAAATATTTAACATAAAAATGATAAATCAAACATACTAGAGGAGGGGAGAGAGTACTTGCTATTCTTTTGAAAATGCACCTGGTGGAGTCTGATATATATATATATATATATAAAGGATGGATCAAATGAAAATCGATTTGGATATGTGAACTATTTATATTCTTTGATTTTATCCAATCCAATCCAATGAATCTGGTTTTATTTATTTTAAAAATAAAAATTAATTTATTTATCTTTATTTAATCTCATAAATATTCTTTCCCTAAAATGTGTACATAAACTGGTATTAAGAGATCTTTACTGAATTATCTCTCCCTTTTTATCTCTCCTCAATTATTCTTTGTTTCCTTTTTTTGAGTTCTTTTACCATGCATTCGAACTCTCCAGCTCTAATTAATGTTGTTGCCTATGTCTCTTCTATCATTTGTTGTTGCTATGCATAAGATCTGCCATGACAGGTCGACGTAATGCACATCATAATAAGTGAATCAGTATGCAATGATTCACATATGAATTTTAGTGTGCACATTATTAATTTTGGTGCATATTTTATCAAAAAGCACATTCAACAAAATAATCATAAAATAAATATAAAGCATATCTGTGTATGAATCATTAGTTCACTGCACAATTTATCAAAATAATCAGCAAAGAAATAATAATCAAATCGTGCACCAAAATTTAAATTGTGCACCAAATACCAGATAATGCACTGAGATTTAAATTATGCACCAAAATTACCCTAAAATATTTTGCATTTTTTATTTAAAATGACAAAAAAATTCAAGATGAACAAATCATTCAATAAAACACAGATAATTATGATTTTGGGAAATACGTTAATCGCTAAGAATATGGGAGTCAAATCTATCATATCCGTTTTTAAGGTAACAATATCTCTCTCATCTTCATTATTATACTATTTATTAAAGTAGATAAACATCAATTTAATCTCAAACGTCCATGCATGATTAATCTAACAGTCACAGTTGGTTCACAGTTTACATATCCAAACTGATTTTCACCTAATCCGCCCTATATATATACATATATATATATATATATATAGGGGGCGGATCAGGTGAAAACCTGTTTGGATTTGTGAACTGTGAACCAAATCTGATCTTTAATTTTCATAGAATCAATGCATCAGATTTAATTTGAATTATAAAACAAAAAATACATTAATTATAGTTTAACGCACTAATCGGTTACTAATCAGATTAATTAGGAAACCATATCTTATCCCCTAAATTAAATCTCTATAACTGTCAAAACCCCACTTATCACTCAACCGATAAACGCACTCCTCACGCGCCCACTTTCGTTTTCTGGAAACGTCACTACGCATATAAGGAGAAAGCAAAAGCAACCGCCATCGAAGCTGTCGTCATCGGGAAGTTCTATTTTTTTTTCTCGTCAACCGCAAAGGTTGTGCACCACCGACTTTGTGCACTGATGCACAATTCTAACTCTGTGCACTGGTGCACAATTCAATCACTATGCACTAGTGCACAATTCAATCCCGATGTATGGTTTGGTTTTTAGTGCACTGTTACAATCTTCGATGCATAGTTTGAGTTTTATTTCTTTATGGTTATTTTCGATTAAAGATTCATTTAATATGATTTCATCGTGAATTGTTTCCATATTTGAGATAGTGCACTGTTTGTTTGATGGTTAAAAAAATGTGCACCAAAATTCATTTGTGCACCATTAGTAAAATCAACAAATGTTGACGTGCACCAAAATTCAGAAAATAGTGCATCATTACAAATCTAGAAATTTGTCTTGACAATCTATGCATGGCTCTAGTTGGCTCGATACATGGCTCTTGTTGACTTGACATGTAATATTGAGTCTAATATTGGTAGAAATATTCAGATCTGATATATCCACAAAAGCTCTTAGCTTTTGTCATGTGCACCAGAAGTTCTTACCATGTGCACCATGCTTTGAACACCCCTTGTACACCATACTTTGATGGACGCATCGAATCAATATTTACTTCATATTGTATGATCAAATCCGATTCATGATGACAATTAGTAACAAGTAGTGGAGGATTACATGTGATAGTGAATTAACAAACTCAGATTGATACATGAGAAACTGTGAAAAAAGAAGATAGAAGATTGGAAAAAATTAATAAAATCAGGTGGATATAAAGATCAATAAAAAATAAAAATCAAACCTAGAGCAAGCTTGATGAATTCAGAGAAGACGACATGGCTATGGCTGGAGAAGAAAGTCGAAGCGTGTGAAGATTATGCGTGAGAATAAAGAAAGAGAATAATATTATATTCCATATAAGAATGTAACAAATCAATTGAAGATAAATAGAAGATATATTAATGCTAAAAATAAGGAAAATTAAAGAGGAGATATTCTTCAGATAAAGACAACAAAAATGTAGCCATAAAAAATTAAAATAGAAAAAAAGAGAATCGTCAGATTGAATGAGATCAATGGATAATATTGGTTCACAGTTTACAAATTCAAAGTGGTTTTCATTTGATCCACATTCTATATATGTGTATATATATATATATGGGAAAGATACATTGAGAACCTCCTTAAATTGAGAACCATTATGGACAACTCTGGACCATTTTGTACATGAAACAACAAAGTATTAATTATATGATTTCATCTTTGAGTTTATTTATTTTTGTTAATTGCATGAGATTTATTTTATTTATTATAAAACAAATTCACATATTTTGAGTTTCATTTTTTCTTCTAATTTATCAAATTTGTGTTTCAGATAGTGAACATTTTTTCAAATTTATGTTTTCTGAGATATAATGTTTTAGATATTTTAATAATGTTTTTTAAAAATAATGAATTGATAATGAATAATTTTTCAGTTTTTGGTAGTGAATATATTTTTTTAAATTTGTATGAACAGCTTAGTGAACATTGATAATGAACATGTTCACCGTAAAACTATTACTCAAACTCATAGTAAATATCATAAATTCAGTGATTTCCAAATTTCAAAAATATGTGCACTATTTAATTATGTACAAATCGAGTTTTTGGTAGTGAATATTTTTTTCTGAATGTACGTACAGCTTAGTGAACATTCACAGTGAACATGTGCATCGTAAAAAAATTACTCAAATATTTAAAACATGTGCACTGGTTAAATATGTACAAATCGTGATGCATATACAGGATTAACAGAAAATTATAAAAATGGTGAACATTTATTCACCAAAACCCATGTGCACTCTCAAAATATAAGTTTAGTAAAATACTATCCAACTAAATATAAAATCTGAAGTAAACCAGTCAAATCGTATAATCAAAGACACACCCTGAGGAATCTTAACGGTCTTCTCACGCAAGAAACTCATAAATTTCACTTTTGTCGCCTTGGACACTTAAACAGGTACGCACCTTCCTAGATCCAAGCCCTTCCCGAACCCGGCACTGCTCCAGTAATTCGAATTGTGAGCCCGCGAACAAATCAATTAACAAATAAAAAATAAGAAAGATGATGAAGATTGTAATCTCACGCGTTGACGGAGAGACAGGGTTTACTCTGGTGTATTGTGAGGCGCGGAAAAAGAAGATCGAGATAGGTAAGAGTTGGATTCAGGATCGGAGGAGGGGATGGATTGCCGAGTGAAGGAGCCGGCGAATAGATCAGGAGTCCTATTCTCCGATCTCGCACATCTGCTTGTGGGGTTGGGTGAGTTTGTTAGTGTGTGAATAAATATGTATATAATTGAGAAGAAAACATATATATTAAATATATAATTAAAGTGATTTGTTGCTGATTAGTCAATTAGAATTTATTGATTGATTTGTTGCTTTTATACTCTGCATGTTACTAAAAAAATTAATCAATGTAATGTAATGTAATAAATTAAGTTTCGGCAATGTTATGTAGTGATCAAAACACGGTCGTTTTGTCATAAAAATGATTGGTCCACATTTGTCCACAAGGCTCTTAATTTAAGAAGGTTCTCAAATGATCCACCATATATATAGGGGAAGGATCCGTTGAGAACCTTCTTACGTTGAGAACCATTATGGACAATTGTGGACCAATCATCTTATTTCCTTTTTCAAGTTCATTTATGAAACTCCATTTATTGTATGAGAGTTATTAAATATGATATATTTGGAAAGTGTAACTATTTGATATATTTTGTTAAGTATCATTAATGTTTTAAGATTTTATCATTTTTTATTCAATAAAAATTTTCTGTGCAAAAAAATAATAAATTTATTTAATCAGTGTTCACCGTCACTTTTTTCATGTGTTTATGGATTTTCGGACACTAATTTTTTATAGATTTTTTCTGAATTATAATTTTTTCACACTTATTTAATAATTTTTTTATAATTATTAATAAATAGTGAATATGTTTTTCATTTTTTAGTAGTCAATATATTTTTATCTGAATCTGTTTGTATTTTTTTTTTATTATGGTAGTGAACATTCATGGTGAACATGTTCACTGTCAAAATTTATTCACTTTCAAAAACCATATATAAGAATGGACATAGTGAAAATATTCCATAATATAATATAATTTGAGTTAATTACTAAGCATGAATCATGGAAAGATATTATAAAGATATTCATTATTACATTAATTGCTCAGAATAATAAATGAAGTTGTAATAAGAAAATGTCGTAATCAAAACACAGTCGTTTTACGCAGAAAATGATTGGTCCACGTTTGTCCACAAGGTTCTCAACGTAAGGAGGTTCTCAATTGTTTCAAACTATATATATATATATATATATATATATATATATATATATATATATATATATATATATATAATGTGGATCAAATGAAAACCACTTTGGATTTGTAAACTGTGAACCATCCTGGATCGTTGATCCATATTTCATCCAACGATTATGATTTTTTCTAGATTAGTTATCTATTTTTTAAAAGATAATAAAATCCTTATTTTATGGGTGGTTGGATTCCCTTCCATAATTGACTCCTAAGGAATTAAGCGTTTGATTTTTTCTCTTTCCCCTGTTAGATTTGTTGCAAGATTTTTCTCTTTCTTCTATTTTTAAGACTTAATTTCGTTATCATATATTTTTCCTTTTTATTTTAACGTACATCGTCAATATTTTACATGTTGGTGCACCAATTCAATCTTGGTGCACTGGTGCACAATTTAACATCAGTCCATGGTTTGATTTTTGGTGCACAATTCAAATCTTCGATACACAAATTTACTGATAATTTATATATTGCATTAATGATGCACACACTGTCCACCACTAGGAAAATTAACAGATCTAGATGTGCACCATAAACTCAGAAATTGTGCACCAAACCATGGACTGATGTTAAATTGTGCACCAGTGCACCAAGATTGAATTGGTGCACCAACATGTAAAATATTGACGATGTACGTTAAAATAAAAAGGAAAAAATATATGATAACGAAATTAAGTCTTAAAAATAGAAGAAAGAGAAAAATCTTGCAACAATTCTAACAGGGGAAAGAGAAAAAATCAAATGCTTAATTCTTTATTTTAAGGAGTCAATTATGGAAGAGAATCCAACCACCCATAAAATATGGATTTAATTTTCTTTTATAAAATAGATAAAAAATCTATAAAAAATCATAACCATTGGATGAAATATGGATCAACGATCTAGGATGGTTCACAGTTTACAAATCCAAAGTGGTTTTCACCTGATCCGCCCCTATATATATATATATATATATAATGTGGATCAAATGAAAACCGTTTTAGATTTGTAAACTGTGAACTCATTATGTCCACTGATTTTATTTAATCTAACGGACATGATTATTAAGATTTTTAAATAAATTATTATATCTTTTAATTTTCATTTAAAGATTCCCTTAATTATAGCATGAATATTATCTTAATAAATCTTTTATGATAATCTCTTTTTCACAATAAATATTTTTGTAGATAATCTTTATGATTATCTTCTTTCCACTCTCTTCCACTACATATATTTCGTAGATTACTTACTCATATATTGTTCGATCATCAACTTGATCAGTCAAACATTTTTTCGTTCATCTAGATGCAACATCAACTAATTTGGGCAGGGTTTGGAGAGCCGTTGGAGTGAATGTTTGTGCACCATATAAAATCAGCTTGTGCACCATGTGAAATTAACTTGTGCACCATTACAATATAACAGGGTGCCAAGTAATAATAAAATAATAAATTATGATGCATCACACCAAAATAAAAAAGTGCACCATCTAAAATCAATATGTCGTGCACCATCTAAAAAAGTGCACCATCTAAAATCAATATGTCTCTTATATTATGCACCAAATAGTGTATCAATAAATTACAGTGCACCATCTCAAATTCGTAGTAGGTGCACCAGGTGCACCATGAAATCGTGGTGCACATAAGATGATTCATCTTCTCTTGTCGGATTGGAGATCATCATTATATTTCTTAAAAGATGAAACGTAAAAGTAGGAATAAATCAAGAGATTTGGTTGTTAAGAGGTGGCGTAAAAAAAGGAAAGAATATATTCCGGGTTTAAATTTTGATCTTATCCGCTTAATATTAAAACATAATTAATTATAGAGGAGGGATCCGTTGCGAACACTTACGTTGTGAACAAATTGTGGATGAATTTAAACCAATCATTTAGCTTCCTTTTTAAGTTTGTTTAGTAGACTCTATTAATTATCTGAAACTTATTAAATGTGATAGATATTTAAATGTGTACTTTTTTACTATATTAAATGTCTTAGATTTTTTAAATCATCATTTTGATCATTAAAAAATAAAATTTTTAAGATTTTCTGCTCACTTTTCAGATGTTCATATTTTGAAAAAAAATCATTGTTTATATGTTCATTGTCACATATTCATATTTCACTGCCGGTTCAGGCATGTTCACTGCCGGTTCAGGCATGTTCACTACCGGTCAAGCATGTTCACCGCCGGTTCACTGTCAAAAATCGTGTCTTTTGCATCATCAAATACAATTCCACCTCATATTCATGTTCACTACAACAAAATTTAGATTTGTATACTGCAGAACACATGTTCACTGTCCACAAAAGTCCCAAAAATGGATCTGTTCACTGTTCATATCTTTCCATCTTTCATAGCTCAAACACATTTCCCACTATGAATTCAAAGTATAGCTCCAACTCTCGCATCTCTAGGTCACAAAAACCAAACCAACTGATGAAATCCGCTGCAAACCAAACTCAATAAGATGTAAAAAAAATCACTAACTCAGACAAACACAGATTCACTGCTACTCAGTTTCAACTAACTATGTAAATCCAGATGAACATAATAAATTTTAACAATAACTTACTAATGAACAGAGTGCGACAGGGTCCATTTCTGAAAGCGACTAGAGATCGAGAAGGGCAGCCAATGCATTGGGATGAAGGAGTGGAGAAGCGACACGGTTGTGAATCCATCAATTGTCGGTAAATCCTCGGCGCTGATGCTGTCCATCGAATCCACCGATTGGGATGAAGCAGTGGAGAAGCAAAACAGTTGGATCTGATGGCGCCATCCTCGCGTAATTGGATCAGGCGGGTGTCGGCTTCCTCTGCGCGGTCATCGCTCGTGCACGAGCGGCTATGGCTGGTGGTGAATTAGAGATGAGACACAGATCCGGTCACCAATCTCCAAGTGTCGGCTTTCTCGTCCAACTAGGATTTAGAGCACTGATTTGGCCAACGATAGCGAGCGGATCTGGCCGTTGAGGATTCACTCCGGCCTGATGAGGCTTCACTCTGTGCCGCTTCGTTCAAAATCGCCGTCAACCCCTTTCTTTTCTTCTCCGGTTCATCCATCTCCACGAACGATCGAGACATTTGTGTTATGTGTGAAATTAATTTTAATTACGTAATTTTAAAGTGGAAGTGAATGTGACGTGATAAGATTAGGTGAGACTAATTAGGAAAGTTAATTCATTTTGAGTATATTGTGTTTTAAATTAGTTAGAGAATTTAATGGGATATATAATTCAAAATAAGTAAATGAAAGATATAAATAAAGTTAAGATATGGAAGGTTTTATATTCAAAATTATTGGTCTAGAAACATCCACAATTTATCCTTAACGAAAGTGTTCACAACTGATCCAAATTATATATATATATATATATATAGAGGGTGGATCAGTTGAGAACCTCCTTACGTTGAGAACCTTGTGGACAAACGTGGACCAATCATATTTTGTGTAAAACGACTGTGTTTTGATTACGACGTTTCCTTATTAAAACTTCATTTATTATTCTGAGCAATAAATTTAATAACAAATATCCTTATAATATCTTCCCATGATTCGTGCCTAGTAATTAACTCAAATAATATTATATTTATAGAATATTTTCACTACGCTTATTCTTATATATGATTTTTTGACAGTGAATAATTTTTGATAGTGAACATCTATTTTGACAGTGAACATATTCACCATGAATGTTCACTACCATAATAAAAACAACATACGAACAGATTCAGATAAAAATATATTGACTATTGAAAAATGAAAAAGTATTCACTATTTAGTAATAATTCTAAAAACATTATTAAATAAGTGTGAAAAAATTATAATTCAGAAAAAATCTATAAAAAGTTCACAATCCGAAAATCCATAAAAACATGAAAAAAAGTAACGGTGAACACTAATTAAATAAATTCAGTGTTTTTTTGCACAGAAAATTTTTGTTAAATGAAAAGTAATAAAATTTTAAAACATTAAATGATATTTAACAAAATATATTAAACAGTTACACTTTCCATATATATCATATTTGATGAATCTCATATAATAAATGGAGTATCATAAATGAACTTAAAAAAGGAAATAAATGATTGGTCCACAATTGTCCACAATGGTTCTCAACGTATGGAGGTTCTCAACGGATCCTTCCCCTATATATATATATATATATATATATATAAAGAGAGAGAGAGAGAGAGAGAGTTTGGATCAGTTGTGAACACTTTAATTGCGAACAATTTGTGAACAATTATTAACCAGTCATTTCAATTGTGTTTAGAATATATAACTTTCTAAATTTGACTTTATTTATTATGTTTTATCATAATTATCCTTAATAACCGTCCATGATATTCTCCATTAAAGACACAAATCACTCATAAATTCTATCTTTCATATTGTTACACATTTAATCAATTTATTTAATTTTCTCTACCTTCCATCGTCTTCCTCTCTACCCACCATCTCTCCTTCTTTCTTTTCCCTCAATAAAACCCACCCACAACCAACCGTTTCTCTTCTCTTTCACAAAACCCATCATTCCTCTCATACTCCACCAGATTTGGACAATATGGCGGTCCCTCGGACGGCGCTTTCACCATCACTATCCGGTAGCCGATTTGAAGGTTCGGCCTATCCAGATCTAATTGGCTTTTGCCTAACCTCTTCTTTGATTTTGAAGTTCTGCATCATATCCGCGATAACCAGATGTCCGCCAAGGCACAACATTGGAGAATCAATTTAGATCTGGGCATTTTAGATTTGGGCAACCCATCATCTTCCAGTTGAGATCTGGACACTTACCAGACTACTGAAGCAATAACGAACAGTGACCAATAAATTGTGAATAGTGAACCTGGACAGCAAACAGTGAATACTGAACAGTAAACGTACTATAAAACAGTGAACAGTACGTAATGTGAACAGTAACGTCAACAGTGAACAGTGTAAGGTTTTTGAAATAAAATGATGTTTTATTAAATATATTGCATGAAAAAATATTTCCATATATGTAACATTTAATAGGTTTTAAATAATTAATAAATTATAATAAATAAACTTAAAAAAGAAATAAAATGATTGGTCTAGAATTGTTCACGATTTGTTCACAACATAAGTGTTCGCAACAGATCCCTCCCCTATATATATGTGTGTGTGGAGAAAATCGGACGCGAACCATTGTACACGTTACACGCAACGAACCCATGCGATCGCCGTCCGTTTCGTCGAGTGAAGCGTCATGATTTGGAAGCTTGAGGAGACGACACGTGACTTCGGTTTTTGATGTATTATATAATTTAGTACATCGAAGGGCAGTTTGGACATGAAAAAATAAATGATTGATGTGCTTTAGCTCTTGTATGAACAAGAGTCACACATGCATGCATGACACCTCAGCGCTATGTCTCTCCTGTTTATTTCAATTTCATTCAACTCAATTTATCTAATTAAACAGAATTTTATAAAAAAAAACTAATTTCATAATTCGATGTAAAATATTCTTAGCTTCAATTCAAGATCCATATTGAATATGTTTTCGATACGTTTTCGAAAAAGTACATCGATTGAAAATACATAGTTGAGTCATTGAACTGTGTATTTTAAATCGGTGTACTTTTTTGAAAATGTATCGAAAACATATTCAACATAGATCTTGAATTGAAGCGTATAATATTTTACATGTAATTATGAAATTTATTTTTTAAAAGATTTCTGTGTATTTAGATAAATTGAGTTGAATGAAATTAAAATAAACAAGAGAGAGAGTGTTGAGGTGTCACGCCTGCATGTGTGACACGTGTTCATGCAGGAGCGAAAGTACATCAACAAAAGATACATGAAACTCTATCTCGCCAAGTCATGTACTTTGGTCAAAAATGCCCTCAATGTACTTTCTCATGTACCTGCTTCCCTCCACGTGTCACCCATCTATGTGGGCATGACGTGGCACAACCAACGAGGATCCAGGAAATTCGCGGCGCGCACCAACAAATGGTTCTTATGTGAACCCTTAAGTTGAGAATCATTATGGACAATTCTAGACCAATCATTATTTACATGAAACAACAATGTATTAATTATATGGTTTTCTTTTTTGAGTTTATTTATTATTCTTTATTAATTATATGAGATTCATTTTTTATTTATTATGAAACAGATTTACTTGCCATTTTGAGATTTCGTTTTGTATTTAATTTATTGAATTTTTTTTGTCTAGATTCTTTTTCTAATTTACAGATTTTTTAGGAATATGGATAGTGAACATGAGGTTATGGATGCCCTCTATATATATATATATATATATATATATATTGTTATGGATGCAATCCAGCTCCATCCCAGAAGCACAATAAAGGCAATTCTAGTCGTGTTTACGAGTGGTTTTAGGTCTACTGGTCGAAAAAAGTTGCCTAAATTTGCCTGCAGAAGCTGTTTCCCAGTGAAAATGTGTCCCCAACTCACACCATCAGAGAAAAGTTTATGTGTGAAGAAGGGGGGAGAAGACAGGCCTTGTGCAGGCTATGCGCCTAGCATCTGGAGTTATGGCTACATCCAGTCCTTGAATTCAAATCATCATCCGGTAGTGAGACAGTTAAATTTTGCTTATTGTTTTTTCCTTTATGTAACCTCCAGCTCCTGCCTGTGTTCTTGTCTTGACATAGCTGTTACTTGTCATGCTCTAATGCTGCACGTCAGGATGACGCAAGCGATGACATCAAAATGAAGGAGCTGTTTGAGGCCGCGACGAATCAGATGACCAGTCATGACAAAGGTGGTGCTTACCAGCTGGGCAAGATTGAGCTCATAGACCATGTACTGAAACTAGGCCTTGGAAGATATTTTGAAACGGCTGTGTCTATTGGCTTGGACAACCTGTGCCGCCGACAAAGGTCTGTCCATGAAAATGATCTTTACACAACAGCTCTTCACTTCAGGCTGCTCAGACAAAACGGCCGAGAGGCCTCCCAGGGTAATCATAATAACAAACTCTCTATTTGTCAAAACTTAGAGATCGACCATTAGAGAATTCGAACTCTAGAGATCGGATTTGAATTAGGTTTCACTCCAAATTTTGATATACGTGTCTAACAAGGCACGTATGTGAACTGTTAGCAGATATGTTCAGATGTCACATGGATCAGAATGGTAGATTCAAGACAAGTCTATGCAAGGATATAAAAGGGCTGTTGGCTTTGTATGAGGCGTCGTATTTGGCATGTGATGGAGAAGAGACCCTGGCCGAGGCCAGGGAGTTCTCAGCCTTGCATCTCAAAAATCATCTCAGCAGAAACTTGACAGGCAAGGAGGATTCATTAGCGGTTCAAATAAGCTATGCTTTGGAGCTCCCGTCTCACCGCAGGCTGCAGAGGCTCGAGGCTCGCAGATACATAGAAGAGAAGCAATACGCAACCAAAAATGGAAAGCATTTGGCATTAATAGAACTGGCAAGACTCAATTACAACATGGTTCAGCGTGTACTGCAGTCCGATCTGCAAGACATGTCGCGGTAGGGTTTCAACTATTTATTTTGCGTTCAATTTTCGCTAGTTCAGTTTAATAATAATTTCATTGATTTCGAAGTCTAGACTTACAAGACATGATTCTTTAATTTAATGCAAATCATTTCTACTCTTCAATAAACGATGCGAAACATTTTTACAGGTTACTCGCTCGTATTCGACTTAATCGTGCTTTCACTATGATTCTCAGGTGGTGGGAGGAAACCGGCCTGGCCAGGCAATTAAGCTTTGCCAGGGACAGGCTGGTGGAGTGCTTCTTCTGGGCGGCAGGACTTGTGCCTGAACCCGAGTCCAGACAATGTCGCAAAGAGCTAACCAAACTTGCAGTGCTGGTCACCATCATCGACGATGTTTACGACGTTTATGGGACGCTAGACGAGCTAGAGCTGTTCACACAAGCCGTCCAAAGGTAGCCGCTGCCTTCTACATTGGCAAAATTCATGCATTAGTAGAATTCTTTGAACTGATCATCAAACTCCGATTTGGTGCTCTCAGATGGGACTTAAATTCCGTCCGTGATCTGCCATACTGCATGAATCTTTGTTTTCTTGCTCTGCACAAGACAATCAATCAAATGGCCGACAGCATTTTCAAGGAGAAGGGAGTGAATGTCGTGCCACACTTAGCGCGAGCCGTATGTTTTAGTGCCCATTGAATTCATGCTAGCTAGACTGGATCATAATTATTCTTATAAATAATAATTCATAATTTAATATAAATTCATTCTCCTGATGTGAAATATTTCATCAAGTAAACTCGTATTTAACATTTATTTTATTTCACTGACAATTGAAATTTTTTTTATTTATCAGTGGGCAGATTTGTGTAACGCTTTCCTAGTCGAGGCAAAATGGTCTCATGAAAAGCATATACCCAGCTTTGACGACTATCAGAAAACCGGAGTGGTATCATCCTCGGGGCCTATGCTCTTCCTACACGCATATTGTTTGAGTCAGCCGATCTCAAAGAATACGCTGGAGTCATTTCAGGACGACTTAGCAGATATCATTCACTCGTCATCCATGATTTTCCGACTCTCCAATGACTTAGTTACCTCTCGTGTACGCAAACATAAACTTCATCAAAACATATTTGAAAATTTTCCTTGCGGCGCAAGAAATTATAAGTTTGTGCATTTGCAGGCGGAGCTGGCCAGAGGGAAGAGCGCGAATTCAGTAGTTTGTTACATGAAAGACACTGATGCTTCTGAAGCAAGTGCAACTGCCCATATGAGACACTTGATCAATAAATCTTGGCTGAAAATGAACTGTGTGAAGAGTAACAAATCCCTCGCCACGAAGAGCTTCGCAGAGATATTTATGAATCTTGGCCGAATCTGTCAGTGCGTGTACCAATATGGGGACGCACACAGTGCTCCGGATACAAGATTGAAAAGTCGAATCATGTCTCTCTTAATCAATCCGATTCGACCACTTCGTGATTGAGGAGGTCATTACATCGAACCACTCAATGCGAATCTCTGTCTTCAGTTTGGAAATTCTGCAAGGATATCAGCATGTTTTTTTTATGTTGATGATTTTAGTTTGTATGCGAGGTTATAATTAAGTTTTTGTGCACTGTCAGGAATTTCAATTTAGGGTCACAAAAATAGATAAAAAAATTCAACATGTGATCAATTTGAGTTCAAAATATAATATTTTTTCATAATAAGAAATTTATTTATCATTGTTATATATTCTATTCTGCCCACATCATCTCAATATTGTATTTTTAAAAAAATATTTGAGAATGTATTTTTTAAAAGAAAATATAAAATAAATTTGAATAAGATCAATTGTATTTAGTGAATCCTAAGCAACATGATAAATTGTATGTTTACACTTTTTATTAAGTGAAAATTGGTTATGAGATGACACCCTATAATTATTAAGTAACGGACCTGACTAAAAAACATAGTTTTGCGAAAAAAATCAAATTATTGATGAAATTTGTCATTTATGTTTTAAAATAGTGTAATCCACGAGATTTAGAGTGAACAACATATTGACGGACAAATTTATCTGTTTTATGGCTTTTTTGTGACGAATATTGGTATAAAATTAACGAAATTGACTGTCAAATATGATTTTTTTTCCTTATAGTGTATGATATTGGATCTCATATGCTTGATTGCATAAAAGACAGTGTAGCTTTTGGCTCACTGACAGAATTCCAAACAATACCTCTCAACCTCACCGGAGGGGATGGATTTGTGATGCAGTTTTAAGCTTCTGATGCAGTAAAGGAGTCGTTGCCTTTCCAATGCATATTACTATAGCGGCAGCGGTAAAAATCCTCTCTCAATTAAGATACACCTTTCTTGACAATACATGGATGATTAGGCTTAACCTCAAAATTCCCAAAGGAGCTAATGTTGAAAGAGATGGAATTGAGCAGCCACTTTTCCCAAATAGATTCTCATCGTGGCGAAGTCTGAAGAAGCCAGAGACTCTTTATTATCAACACTTTGTTAAATAATTGATTGTCGGGTATATACCCAATCCTCCAATGCATTTTGGCTTATAAACCTCTTTTCAAACCAGTAGATCATGGAAAAACTAAAACATGGGACAACATATCTACTGATGATGAGAAGGTGCTGACAACTAGTCCACCAAAGAAGAAATCTAGGAGTTTGAGGAAGATTGGTGTTCATCGAGATAACTCTTCAAGATAATCGGCCAAAAGGTAAATCTCAAGTATACGCCAATGTAGTATTAGGGAGACTCCATCAAGGGGACCAAAACATTTAAGGAGGCAATCGAGAATTTTAATTTGAAGATTTTTGTAATGCAAGGATTTATGCACTAAAACAAAAGGAGATTTGGAAGTTGGTAATTAACTAAACTAGTACACGTCAAACCCTTACCTTGCAAGTTATTCATAAAGTAAAAAGACGTCCTGACAAATTGATTAAGAAGCATAAGGAATGACTGATAGCACGTGAATTTTCTTAAGAGATGGAGTAGATTATGAAGAGAACTTTAGTCCAATTGCCAATCTTAGTATGGTGAGTCTTACAAGAACTTATAAGTAACAAGACTTAGAAGTTTTGGCTGATAGATGTGAAGAATGGATTTTATGAGAATTTGATTAGAGAATCCTTATAGAGCAAACATTGAGGATAAGAGTAAATTGGACTATATGCGTAAGTTAATAAAAGTATGGGGAAAAACCCAAAAGGGGTCCTGAACTACCACCCTTTACCCACTTGCGGTCAGAACTAACATGATTTCCAAAAAGGGTGCAATGAAAAAAAAATTGAACTGATTTTTTGAATTAAAATTTACCATTACAATCCAAACCTAATATTATTATAAGACTTCAATTTGTGTGCGAAAATTACGTCATTTGGTTATCAAAAAACGCCGTTTTCTTTATGTGCACAAAATGATATAATTTATTTTGATAACCAAACGATGTAATTTTTGCACACAAATCTAAGTCTTGTAATAATATTAGGTTAGGAATGTAATGGTAAATTTTATTTTAGAAAATCAGTTTAATTTTTTTTTCATTGCACCCTTTTTGGAAATCGTGGTAATTCTGACCGCAATTAGATAAGCGGTGGTAGTTCAGGGCCCCTTTTGGGTTTTATCCCTAAAAGTATTTTATGAATTGAAACAAGTACCAAAAGCATGATATAGGAAGATAACTGAATTTACGATGAGTAGTGGCTATAATTTATGACATCATCAAACTAAAATATTGTTTGTCGGCATTTTTACGTGGATGACTTTGTCAACATGGCAGATGATGCAGATGAGATTTATCTGACTAAAAGAAATCTATCGGTATGATATCAGATGAAGAAGTTTTGAGAACATATAATTAATTGGAGCGGACAAATAAAGTAATATTCTTGTATACGAGATATTTGCTTATGTAATATTTGAGAGTAGGCTAGTAGCTACTCCCTTGGAGGCCATTAGGAGGTATACGCAACAAAAAGGGAAAATCTTGAAGATATCATGATATATCATCAACTGGCCAATAGTCTAATCCATAACAAGATTAGACATCTCATTATTTGGCATTCGGTGTTGCCAGTCGATTCATTCAAAACTCAAAAGAAGCCCCCACTTAAAGCAGAATATATGATACTCAGATATGTGAAGGACTCGCAAATTCTTACATATTGCGGGAGTACCTACTCCCTCTGACGACGTCGTTTTGATTTAAAACAAAACGATGTCGTTTTGTTAATGGAAATAGCTGTATATTCATATTCATCAAAAATGTTTCAATATTACACAGAAATGAATGTATATTCCTCAGAAACCCTT
Organism: Kalanchoe fedtschenkoi; assembly: GCA_002312845.1. NCBI lineage: Eukaryota > Viridiplantae > Streptophyta > Magnoliopsida > Saxifragales > Crassulaceae > Kalanchoe > Kalanchoe fedtschenkoi. The sequence goes on from NQLW01000011.1 coordinate 7,812,445, forward strand.
GTATATTCTTCAGATTATTTTCTCATCTATTTTCAACAGCCTGCGTCCATTCCCAACAAAAATGCTTCGATTTTCATGATAAATCATTGGTTATTCCTTAGAACTGCATATATATTCGTCAGAATCGGTCCAATATTTATCAGATTGTTTTCATGGTTTCATATTCATCAGAAATGTATAGATATTACTCAGAAATGGTTGTATATTCTTCAGAAACACTTGTATATTCTTCAGATTATTTTGTGGTCTATTTTCAATACCTTGCGTCAATTTTCAGTAGAAATGCATCGATCTTCATGATAAATCATTGGTTATTCTCCAGAACTGCATATATATTCGTCAGAATCGGTCCAATATTTATCAGATTGTTTTCATGGTTTCATATTCATCAGAAATGTATAGATATTACTCAGAAATGACTGTATATTCTTCAGAAACAACATCGATCTTTTATTTAAGCAACTTAAAGTAAACGACGTCGTGCGAGGGAGTAGGTACTCCCGGTGTATGCAAGAGTAACTCGTGAAGGACATTAGTGACTGTAGAATTTTATATAAGAAGGGAGTGGAGATTGAGGTCTCTGGTTACAGTCACATTGACTGTGCTGAAAATTATAACACGCCAAAATAAAAATGGTCATATCTTCAGTCTTGATTAGGAAGCTATCATTATAAAATATGCATAACGTCTACCTAGATTTCCTCGTGGTAAAGAAATGATTAAAAATTCTTTGGCAAATTTCCAACCTCTATGGACATCTAACATTATTTGAGTTAGACATTAAACGCGTTGACATCCTACATCATTCGAGTAGAATCTACATTATAGTTGCAATGCTTTTCAATTTTAAGTATTTTTTGCCATTTCAAAAGAAGTAAATTTTAATATTTTTTATTTTCTTAAAACTATGGCCGGATAAACCGACGATCATAAAATGGTCAAGTTTTGCGGTCAAATTTTTGGTCATTGTAGTTTAACCACAAAATGGCCGTAAAAAGCCCAAAAAAGCTGTCGGTTTGTTCTGACCGAAAACTGACCGCAATGTACTCGGAAAATGTGACCTAAAATTTATAGAAAAATTACCAAAAAAATTAATCGCAGCGCCTTTCCGATCATGACCTTTTTAGCTGGAAAACCACCAAAAATTCATTTTTTTTACAATTTTCGGGCATGTTTCGTCCAAAATGTTGACAAAAAACCATGTTTTTGGTAATGGTTCAGCAACGGATTACAGAGGTGGAGTATCACGCTGCATTTGTCAATTGTGGATGCACAAAATAGAGCTTGGCTGACGCAATTTATAAGTAACTTGAATTAAACATATGTGTTGGAATTTGGCTCATACTATTAAATTTAAATGGTTTGATTTAATTCCAATAATTGAGTGTTGAACTAAACATGTTTAGTAACAATTTTATTTATGGTGGATACGAGCCAAATTGTGGTTGAAATTTTTAGATAAAGTTGTTTAAATAAAAGTGACTATGGTCGACTTCAATGAAGAAGTTAAAAATGATGGAGATGGAGATGGATAAAGAAAACATGGCGGAAGATGATGCAGAGTAGCCGAGGATGACGTGGTGCAGTGGCTGTTGATGACATGGTGCAAGCTGCGGCCGGCTGAAAATGAAAATGTAGTTAGGGTTTGTGTTTGCTCTATTTTTACCTGTGCTTCTTTAATTTTGCGTAAGGCCCCCAATTGGGTTTCGTTCTATTGATTTTTACAAATTGCGGGCGTAACTATTGATTTTTGTTAAGGGTGAGTTTGTAATTAATTTAAATTAGATCTGGACTTGATTGAATAATATTTATTTACAAAACAGTCCCAAAATTGAAAAACCTGCAAATTGCAAAAAATGATAGTTACACCCGTAATTTGTAAAACTGTGATAATTCATATCCCATTTTTGTAGTTTTCCCTTTATTATAATTATAATTAGTTAATACTCATATGAACATCATGTTGAATTATTCTTCAGAAACTAAATGAGTGTCATGAGCAAAGTTTTGGCTAGGACCTGACACTTCGGCTTGTTGATCTTGACTTCATGATCGTTCTCATCTGGTTTTGCATCTTCTTGCAAGCTTTCTCCAGCTCCATAACCCTGCACTGGATTCCTTTTATGTGTTCTCTGAGGCTCTCGTTGTCCTTGTGGACATCAAGCTCTCCATTGTGAAACGCAATGTGAGCATTGCAAGAAGGATCAACTTCCGGACAGGTCTTGATGCCTTGTGAAGTTAACTTTTCAAGCTTGGATTTACGAGACTTGAAGGCTTGGATATCAGAATTTGAAGCGAACCTGTTGTTTTGAGTAAGATGGCTGAAAGCTTCTGGCGAGAGCTTCTCATACTTGATGACAGAACACAGCTTCAGTTTCACATCTTCTGAAGAACTTGCATGAACCTTTTACAAATATGGAAAAGATCCGTCAGCAAGAATACGAAGCGCTAACAATTTTGCGAATACTGTATCGTATACTTTATACATACCTGTAAATACAGATCAATGGCATGGTATAAGGCATCATGAGACTCTCTGACAGAGTCAGGCAGGGCAGTTACCAGCGCAATATATTTCGAAGGCTTCAAAGATGGGTCCGGAGCAATTTCTGTAATGTATACGTCTATCAAGCTCGCAACTCTTTTTATCTGCGCGGAAGATGGCAGGGAGTGGCCTCTAAGCATAAATGCCTTCAAAAGGCGCAGAACAAGATTCACATCATACAAGCAGTTAGTCCCGGCTGAAGCTGGAATGAGAAGGTTATCAAGAGTCGCTTTATCCATCTGTGAACCAATCATGCTCTCTAGCATAGTCCTCAAAGACTTGTCCACGTTCAGACTGATGCAAATCCTCAGAATCGCAAATAAGCTCCTGCTAGACACAACACTGGAATCGAGCAAAACTAGCATGTCGATAAGAGTCTTCATGAGCTTGCGCTTCTCTCCGGATGTGGCTGTGGTGAACTTGGTTTTCTGATAGAAAAACAGGAACTTGCTGATCAAGGCATGGTCTAGCTTATGTGCTATCATGGTTCTGACAACCATTTGGATCAAAGAAGGCTCCATGGACACAAGATCCTCAAACCACCAAGTGACTCGAGTCACGCTATTCTTCAAAGATTCCGTGCTTTTGCTGTCACATGAAAATCGAAAACCTGCGCAGTCCGGGGATGAAGTGGATGCACTGGGGCTCGCCTCGCTCGCCAACACCAATCTCCCAACTAGTGACTCCACACATTTTTCCACTAGTATGGCAAAAGGCCTGTCGTTCATAAGTGTGTCTTGGCATTGCTTGAGAGCTGCCATCAGCTCAAACCAACTCCAGCGGTTGATCTCTCCCACAAATTTCTCAGCTTGCTCAAGCAAGTTTCGGGTTCCAGCACCAGATTTATCCATTTCCATATATCGAGCAGCCGAGTACAGAAGGCAAATATTGAAAGGAGTTATCTTAACTTTCCCGTTGCTGTAACAGAATCTTGCTATGAGCTCAAAACTCCTAGCCCCTCCAGGAAAATCGTTGAAGACCAGTTTCAGGTTCCTTGTTTTTGAAGCTTCTTTTCCAAACAACTTGCTCAATTTGTTTGAATACAGAGATATGATTTTCTGCAGATAACCAAACCCAGCTGGCAATTACAAGCTTAGTCAAGATGATTAATCTGAAGCAGTTAGAATCATGTTATCAGCAGCAATATGCCTACTAGCTAGCAGCTACACAAAGGATCATAGAACAACCGTTCTGAACATTTGAAGCAATGAATGAGGCTGTGGAGGTGAAGTAAGGGCACAGTTAAATGATGTGAACTTTTTTAATGCAGGCAAGTTGTGACTTGTGAGAGAGTAGAAATAGCCAAACAGACAAGAAACATATGACCCACATAAATGCATTATAGGTGTGCATTGATGGCAAGAGAATTAGACAGAGCTACTGTATGTGCTTGAGCAACAACATCGAGGAATTGACAAATCAGAAAAGGTAAGGCGAAGTGGTGGTCAGACCCAGTTCGGGCTGGCGGTGGGAACTTCAATGGAAAGCCGAAAAGATCAAAACTTTGAAGAAATTGAGCTGCTAGCGAATGTGGATATGGAAGATAATTGCCTGTGAATGCGTGTTGTTATGTTTTAAGGGCAGTAGTAGTAGTACCTTGTTGACCATGAAAGTCTCTTCTCCATTTACATCCACTTCCAGATCACAACAGTGAGGGTGAGCTTCTTCCATGACGCCCCCAAAAATGAACAAAACCCAAGAACAGAAGAATCAAATGAAGCGTGTCCTATTCTGGGACTTGTCCTGAAATGATGGAGCTAGAACAGCAGCAGCTAAGGCTGAGATGTGAGGAGGAGTCCACCCAATGAGGACAGAACATGAACATGAACATGAACGGATTCTGGTTAGCGCAAGAAGACAAACACAAAGGTGTTGTCTTTTTCGATCCAACAGATGCTCAACCACCAGTGGGATGTTTGCAAGACTCCCTGGGCTGAATGGGCGTCAAATGAGATATGGAGAAAGAAAACAACAAAGTGCAAAACCTAGTGCTCATCCTTCAAGTGTTTGATAATTCAGAAATTAAAGCAGCAACTGGAGAATCACACAGTAAAAACCAGAGAGGTACAATAGTGGTGGTAGCTGGTGGGGGCAGACAAATTCATTGTAAAAAATTGATCTTTTCCTGATAAAACTCACTACTAAACCTAATGCAGTCAACAATAACATATTTTACTAACAAATTGCCACCAGAATTAGATTTAAAGAATTTATGGGATTTGTGAAGAAGTGAGACATGCTTAGGGAACAAGTTTAATTGCAGGAACTGCTTTCTTCCTCCCAATGCTCTCCTCCATACAATTGTTAATCTCTCTGGAACTGTTTGCAGTCATAGTGCGCACCCACCAAATGAAGGATCATTTTTCAATCAGAATCACTACCAAATAAATAAATAATAAATAGATGATATATACAAGAAAATGATGATTCACATGTTCATGTGATCAAAGCTACCCTTTTGGTGTAGCCTAATGGGACCCCACTGAAAAGAAGATCCACCACATTTTTGGGGGATGCATTTTGTTTCTTTATGTGTTCAGTTCAACTGGGATATACAATACGGTGATTCATGTCAGCAAATGTTATGAAAGAATTTGATGCATTCAAGGTGTAGGTTTGGATTACCAACTCACATGATGAAGTTATAGGCATAGTTTCGCTTGCATTTTCTTTGTTTAAATTTTAGTAAGTAAATGACGGAATACTCTTATTCATGTTATTATAAGAGATTCGGCTCTTAGATATTCGATATGCTACAAACGAATGTCACGGTCAATACATGCAGAGAGACAACAAATGGATAACCACCCCTGTAACAACAACAGGCGATTTTCACAAAAGAAAAAAAAAATCTTTCATGAGAGGAGAAATGAAAACTCAGATGTCTTCGATCATCAGATTTATATGTAGTGGTTGCATACTGAGGATTTTAATTTAAACGTGTCTAGTTCAATGAAGACTTTTGTTTTTAGATCTCGTTAATGAGATTGAACTTTAATCATCTCATTCTGAAGTGACTAGGAAACCAACTGATTCACCCCTTTATACCAAATATATTAGGTAGCGTTGATTCAAGATGAGATGGGATTATGATTGAAAATTGAGAGTCCACTTTTGAGGAAATTTGTTGAAAGGTCACCAATTTTAGGTACAATTGCAAAATGATGAAAATGCCCTTGTACAAACCTTTTTGGTTTTGATTTTGATGATCATCTTTTCACCCATCTTTTCATGTTCCAATATCCATCATCATTGTTGGGTACAAGGGTTTGATATGATATGATTTGACATGACATGACCATTACCATTACCACCATCATTGCTCAATAATGTTTTGGTACACACTTATACCACCATTAGTGCATCACACATCACACCTGTTGAGAAATGGGCTATGATCCAACAAGTGGTGGAGATATTGGACTTTATGGTTAGCACGGCCCATAAATTAGCCCAAAGATAATCCCAATGCAAGCCTAACCGGTCTCTGCACGAGATTTTGAATTTGCATTCTAAATATTTGATGACTTGTTTGTCCAGCAGGCTTGATTTAAATTTTAAAGGCCACTAACGTGTGTTTGGATTAGGGAAGTTACGGGAAAGATATGGAAAGCGAAAATTATATGAAATTTTATATTTAGTTTATAAAAGAAAATTAGATAAGAATTTGTTTTTATCAATAAGAATTGATTCAATTGGTAAGAGATGCTGACATTCACTCTAAATTCAATTTGTGTTTCGAGCACATACAACAGATTTTACTTTCGGAGCGTGAAAAACAGTCCGTATACTATAATAAAAAATTCACAGTTTTCCACCTCCAAATTGAATTACGAAATTTTATTTTTCTTCTCATTTTCTATGAGATGGAGGATAACCCCATGTAATAAATAAATTAAAAATAAATGTTTCACCTCTAACAAAACAACATGAAATAAAATAAAATTTACGAAAATTTCATTTTTCTTCGCATTTTCAACTAAACGGAGGATTACCCCATATCTTAAACTACATTACGCAATTAGTTCTCATGTTTGTCTTATCTCTCTTTTCACCCAAAAAAAAAAATTGACTGAATGTATGATTGGGAAGTATAAATTTTAGTAAAATAATACCAATAGGTAGACATGTGTTGTTTTGGCTAAGATAAGGACAAATCTACATTCATATCTCTTCTTTATTGTGTATGTTGGAATTGAATGATTTAATCAGATGGGTGATACATGGAGGGTCAGCAAGACATCCACCAAGAAGAATCTCCTTTGCTTACATAAATGTATGTAGATAAGCTTGACTTTGGTCTAATGATATGTCAAATAAAGCAAAAACAGATCATCACTTTATTTTAATTAATCTGGGGTAGTACTACATTTATGTCTTCATCTGATTTGATGATGTTTGTTTATTAGAATTGTTTTCAGTTTGGATGTGAGGGCAATGTACTACTCAATGTCTCAATGTGATGTGACTTGAATTAATTTATTCATAGATTAATTAAATAATGGGTTATGTAATATTATAATTAATCTCACTTTAGAAAGATATGGTGACTCTACTGAAGAATTGTTCCTCTTACACAAACTAGCAAGGCTTGTCGATACTCAAACATCAATTTATATAAGATGATCAATATAAGTGTTTAGGAAGTCGATTAGAATCATTGTTTTACGGGGTTACTAAATTAGTGTGTTTTTTAAGATGATGACTATTATTTGATTTTATATTAGTAATACATATAAATAAGATGTCTTAGTGGAATTATTGAGTATAGCATAAATTTTTGGATGGACATGATCCACCACGTAGACTATAGATCAATCACTTGGGAGCTGTCACGTGTTAATTTGTTGACCAATCATTATCTCGCGATTGAGACTTCTTATAGACGTAATCAATACATTAGATCAGTTTATGTAAAGTTAAAACCAGCTCTGACATCATATTATTACAGTTTCAATTTTTAAGGGTGTGTTTGGTTTAGGAAAAATTTGGTGGAAATGAACATTTGATGAAAAATGGGAATGAATCCTTTGTTTGATTTGGAGAAAATTGGGGATGGAAAACTAAATGGAAAGTTATATGGAAAATATGATGGAAAATTTGTTTTGATTAAAGAGTATTTTAGTACTTTCTACAAAAAAAAATTTTTTTCCTTCTAACTTTCCTCAAACCAAACACAGCCTAAAAGATCATTGAATTTGAAAACCTAATAACCTCGACTCTAACATCATAATCGATGGACATACAGATGGACAAATAAATGAGGGGCAACCCCCTGTTACGTGGAGAAAATAGAATGCCACGAGGTTTGGCCTTTGGGAGGACCTTCCGGTTTTCACAAGGTCGCTAGAGTCCATTTCCCAAGTCCCATGATTGACAAGGAAATGCTGGAGACCACAAGCATTTTCGCTAGTTGCCTGCGCTGCATGAAATTATCGAAAGTCTAGGTTTCAAGGATCTTTTAGGAGGCCCCATTGTGATCTCATGAGCTGTACACTGATTCTTCAAGCGCTGTGCCAATCGTATTCGATGCCTTCAAACCCGGGGCACCTCTAGTACTCCTCCGGCCAATCTCGCTTGCTATCAGCCTGATGTTGATCCATCCTAAGAACATGATGGCTCACTTCATCTTTTGGCTGTAAATGATTCACCAGCTCCATATGAACTGGCATGGTGTGATTTTCCGCATAAATCATCTGAGACACATATCCAATTTACTCATTTATGATTCGCGCCTTAATAATATTGCGGTCGTGACATCAAGTCTCTGTCCGATTCGATGAGTCGGGTCCCTAAGCATATTGAAGATCGATAATGAGACCTGTTTATCGAAGGGATCTCTAGCCAGTTGATGTGCATCGTCTCATCCAAATGTGGTTTGGATAAATTAAATTCTAGTTTGATGTCGAGTGGGGCATGGAAAAAGAAAATGAAGAGGACATGTTGGGTCTCGTTGTGTTGCCATGCCGACAAAATGATACTAACTTGCCCTAGCTATCTCTCTCAATAAAGTTGTGAATGTGCAAGTACAGCTTCCATTGTCTGTGGAACTTTCTTGAGAGGGTCTCAGGCGGTCAGGAGTCTCTTGGCCGGAAACAAAAGTTTGTCCATACAAACTAGTGTTGGGATTTAGATCACTATTTTGAATCTAAAATAGTTTGATTTAGTTTTAATAATAGTGTGTTTCGAACTAAACATGTTGAGTAAGTATTTTTGTCTACGATAAATATGAATCGAATCACTGCTGAAATCTTTGGCTAAAATTATTTAAAATAAAAGTAAACATGGTCTTCTTTTCTTTTATTTTATTTTGTTTAGTTTATGAGTCTGGGCTCGTAAGAAAAGCATTTAAACAAACAAGAGAACAAATAAGAGAAAAATCAAACTAACTCAGTTTGACATCACAATATTTCTCTGTCTGATCCAAAGAAGCAGACAATTGGTTGTCTTACTTGCTGCTTAAGTTTACAGAATATATATAAAGCCCACTTTTGATTGTTAAGAAACTTCTTGACGGTTCCCTAACTTGATCGCACAATTTATTTTCTTGTTGATTAGAAGAATAACCTGTCTTTTTGGATTGTGTGAGATTTACGATAAATACTGAAAAACTCTAGTCCACCTTTTTCTGTTAAGTTTGTATCAATTTCTAATTATTTGAAGAAGTTTTCATCGAGATTCATGATGTTGAGATATACGATATAGAATCTGAAATGTGATATTATCTAGGGAAGATTCACAGCAACCTTATTTCACTGCTTATATTCTTTGCCTCCTCCTCACCACTTTCCGAACATATCTAATTTGAATAGAGTTTTAGTATCCACAGCGAGAGAGAACCGAACAACAACATCCATGACAACAAAACCATCGGGAGAAGCTTTTTAGGTGTGGTGAATTTATTTTTCGAATAGTGAACGTTTTTTATGATATTTAAATTCTCAATTTTTTGGTATTTACCACGTGTTTGAGTAATTTTTTTGACATTCATTATGTGTTTGAAGTGTACAGAACTGGATATATGTTGGGGGGTTTAATAATAAACATGAGTTTGGTGAGTTTGTTGGACAGATGCTCATCATTATAATTATATAATTTTTTGTTAATTTTCTATGTTCTTTGTGTACACAAATAGTTCAGCATATTTAATGTCTGGAATATAATGATTTAGGTGAAGAAAAAAGGTGCACTTCTGGAATGTATATAATTAAATCAATGAAAATTACTTCCATGAATTAAATCGGTTGTTTTTTATGCGACTGGTGGAATGAAAAGGTCCTATGGAGAAAAATTTGATGACAGAGAGGCGAATTGAGAAGATATAATGTTGAATGATCGTCATTTGTGCTTAACGTTTGATTTAATGAATATTATCTCTCACCTAATTAGTGTTAAAAGAAATAATGCCAACAAATGTGTTTTAATTTTTTAGATTATTTAATGAATCTAATTAAATTTACACTAAAAAATGTACATTTTTCGGTCAAAATAACCAATGTTCGAAATATGGACGAACTATTTTCTGCAATGTTCCATCCAAAGAGTAATTTTCAGCCACTTTTCATTTAAAGGTCGGAAAGTCTCCGAAAACTTTATGAATGATCAAAAAATATCAGGAAATCTTATGATCATGTGTCGGCTAGTATAGTTAATCTGCGATCATTTTAAGAAAATGGAGAAAACATAGTCGGATATGGACGAAATAAAAAGTCCTAAAACGAGTGACAACCTTCTCTCATTCATTTCTCTCATTCTCTTTTTTTCTCTCTTACTCACCATGGCTTCTTCCCCAATTCCCCTCTCCAAAAGTCGCCTCCTCCGTCTCATAGTTTCCTCTCATTGTCGCTTACTAAAGTATGAGTTAGAGTATTAGAATTTTTTAACCTCTTTAAGATATGAATTTTGTAGATTATGGTAATGATTTAGTGATTAGAGGTTGCCTCTCATTTGGATTATTGTTCTGGTATCTTTGGAGGTATGACTTATGATTTAGGATTAGGATTTTATGGAATTTATGGAAGTATATATCTATTGGTTGTGTATTGTAGAAATTATGGTGGCTAAGACAAGGCCTAGAGTGACGGAGGACCTAGGCAAGGCCCCGAGGCGAGCCAAGACGAGACTCCAGCGATGCCCCGGGCAGGTCGAGGTGAGGCCTTGAGGCGAGGTTCCAGAGAGGCCCTAACGCGAGCTAGTTATTAATAAATCCAAGTTAGCTTCAACTCATTTTACATTTCGTAATCTTTGGAAATAGTCTCGTCTTTATTTGCGTTTAGTCACACTTTTGCTCAACAATAAATTTCTTTGTAATTTCCAACCCATTTTTAACATGACACTTCTTAGTGGGTTAAGATTTTTTTATTTACGAACCACGTCGTTTTCAAGTATCTCATCGACATTGTGACGGTCTACACTCCCAATTGTTGAAGTTTTACTATTTTTTCAATAATAATTTACTTTAAGATTTATATGTTACAAAGATATTTTGTCATGAAACTCTGTTGTGACTTGAGTTGTTACTCCGTAAAATTCTCATTTTATTGACGGTGTCAATGAAATAATATTTACAAAATTTCACGGTAGGTCATAAAAAAGTTTCATGACAAATATCGAGTAGCACTAGTAGATAAATTACAAAGAAAATAAATTATTGTTGGAAAAAATATTAAAATTAAATAACCACTGTCAGGATATGAAGATTATTGTCCTAATAATGACGACACGCTTGACAATGTCATGGTTCACAAAGATGTAAACATAAAAAATCTGAAGCCACCAAGGAGTGTCATATTGAGGATAAGTTGGGAATTATGAATATATTTATCGATGAGTAAAAGTGCAAACTTAAATGATTAAACATAACTGATGATGAGACTGTTTCAGAAGATGATGGTCGTCTGCGAGAAATGTGGATTGAGTTGGGCCAAACTGAGATATATTACATTGTCCTTTTCCACCTTTTATGGACATCTAACATCCTTCGACATCGGCATCCGTTGCATCGACATTTTTTTATAAAAGTGGTTTGAAATAGACCGTAAAATGTGGTCAGAAAATTACCGACCACAAATTGAGCAAAAGAATCCGACAAACTTTATGCTATTTAGAATTATCCGAAAATGCTATGAAACTGAATGGAGAATATTCCCACCGAAAGTCATCAATGGCCGGAAATGTTCGGAAAAAAATAACAGAAAAGTGCTGGATTATTTTACCGGCGACACGGTCCCGACCATTTTTTATTAGGCCGAAAAATCTACCAGAAATCCAATTTCCGGAAGATTTCCGCTTCTGGTCATTCTTTCAACCACTTATTCGATCGAAAAAAAAGCATTTTTTTTGTTAGTGTTCGCATATTTATTTGTTTATTTGATATTTTTGTTAATCGATGAATAAGATTAATCCACAAAATTCTCCATTTACATAAATTTTCAATGAATCTCTCTCCACAAATCGCATTAACATATATTTATGATTTTTTTCACTAAAGACTAAGATTATATTTAATTTTGAAAAATTAGTGAAGGACAAAATGAGATGGGAAAGTATAAAGAATTTAATATTTCATTTAAAGAAAGTGATGGAAAAAAATAAGATGAAATATTAGAAATAAAATTACAATTCAATAGTTAGTGATTTAATAATTTTTATGCATACAGCTAAAAGAAATTAAGGATAAAATTTGTGAATAATTTATTACTTTACCGTTTTATATCCTCCCATTTTCTTTTAACTTATCAGAACCTAAAAAATAATGCAAACTGCCTTGTTTTAGAACATCAATGGATTGGACTTTGCATAAATTGAGCAAAACTATATTTTAATAATTACTATAAATTATGACATTTTGAAATCAGAGTACCCATCTCAAATCATAATTAATTATTTAAATTAAAATATATTTGTGGAACTAGGACCATCGGTATTGGGATTGAGAAAATGAATTTCCATTTTAAGACAGGAACTTATGTGAATTTGAATTTGGAGCATTTATCTTGGATTAATTAATAATAAATAATGATATTAGTTAATAATAAATAATGATATTAGTTTCGGATTCAAATATTATTAACAAGTAGTAAAATATTTTAATAGAGAGGCGTGAAAATTGAGTTTCATACAGAATTTCATCCTAATATAATATAAAAAAATGTACGCTTAAATCATGTAATATATATAAATATTTTTAATTTATTTCACTTGGATAATTTTGCTTTTGTCATTTTTACGAAATTTCAAGTATATGCAATTTTGAATAGAGTCAGACAATTTAGCTTTCAAATATAATGAATTCATCCAAATATAATTTCCTGTGATATGTTTATATCTATACATTTAGTTTTTTTATTACATTTGTTAATAATTTACTCCATTATCATAATCCACAAAAATTCAATCTAAACCAATAATTATCCATTTCATTTACATTTCACATGAAATTTAAAAGCAGTACATTTAATATTTAACCCAATAAATTTAGTCTACAACTAGTACTAATATTTTCTCAATCCATTCAATTTAATTTTAAATGACTACTAGACCTGGACACATATATTTTATTTATAAAAAAGTATCCATATATAACATTTTGAAAATAAATACTCATTTTGTTCTTTTCTAATTGTCCCTTAACTAAAACTATTTCTTCACTTTTGTATGTAATTTAACGATCTAAATACATATTTAATAATTATTTCATTTTAACAGTTTATAACAAAAATCATTTTAAACCATTCATATTCCATTTTACACCGACTTTCTAGAAAATATATTAAACCTGATTTCGTACAGTTATAAATGTCCGTTCGACATTTTGATTTAATTACTGTACGGATAAACAAGTGGCGCTTGTCACTTCATCCAAAACCACAACCTACATTCTGCCCACATATTCATTTTTTTATCAATATTTTAAAAAGCGTTAAATGGGATTAGGTGATATGAAAATTAATTGAAAAGATTAATTAGATTGTTAGACGTAATTATATATATTAATAATATATTTAATAATTAATATTAGAAAAATACATTTTTAAAAATAAGTATTTTTATTAAAATATTTTGAATAATTAATCAGTTAGTTGGTAGACAGGACGTCTAATCACTCATCTTAATTGCGCCCACCGGTTTACTTAATATTCCCTTAATCTTCTATAATCCTTTTAAACGTTTTAGATAAGACTTCAGCATTGCACCATAGATTGAGATAAGGACAAATCAACAGTATTACGGTACCGTATAATATGACTGACCAATGATGATCGAGATTCCAGACCTTGACTTGATCCACCTCTATAAAACTAAAACCAGTGGCCAACCGTAATCACGAGCTCACCAATTTCTTGGTTAGTAAAGTTCTCTGCTTTTCAGTTTTTCAGCAAGATACGCTATGAAGCTCTTGAGCAAGCTCGGCGCCTGCTGGCAGTCGCCCCCGCCACCCACCGTGCCCGTGTTCGAGCAAGAAAGCGCCACCGCCAGCCTCGATCCGAGGCCCAAGCGGCGGAGGCCGGCGGCAGGCTCCTCGGGGCACTGGCAGCCGGCCCTGACGGCCATTTCGGAGGATAGCTGTGCGGCGGCGTGCGGTGGGGATGAGCGGAAGACCAAGTTGCTGGAGAAGGAGAGACGGAGCAAGGCGATTAGGGTTCGTGTGAAGCCCAGCAACAGCGACGACTCGTCCTGGTGAGTCTCTCTCTCTGTCTCTCTCGGTTTGTTATTTTGTTGATCTGGGGTTTGGAAAGTTGGGATTTTGTTTGATGGGGTTTTGTCGGTATGGATTTTCAGGAAGGTGCAGGCTCAGATCGCGATTCCGGCCTTCTCGGCGGCGCCCTTCATGTTCTGACGCGTGTGGGTGGTGGTGGTGGTGGTGTTGGGGGTGTGAATATACAGTGATGTTAGGTTGAAGCAAATTGTATAAAATAGGTTGATGCTTGTGACTTGGTTTCAAATGCTAATTTGCTTCATCAACTGCTCCCTCATGTCGGTGCAGAGTCAGTGATCATGATGCAAATTCAATCCAATTTCATTATGATAAATCTGAATATATTTCTGTCATTTGTGGCTTCCATTTCCTCCCGTCGGTTAAACTAATCGGTTTCGAGGCTCGTAATTCCCTGCACCGGGGCGCCCAGTGGCTTTGAATATGGAGCAGTGTGATTAGCCATGGGATATTTTTTTTGCAAACCCACTTCCTTTCTGTTTTTAATCAAATTCATCACGCCGTTTGGTTTTTTTTTTTTCAAGACTACTTTCGTTCGTTTTAGGCCATAGATTTTTTTTTTCGCACTTAGATTGTGTGAAAATCTTCTGTAATTGCGTTGTCTGGTAGAGCGAACAGGCTTTTCGGCTAGAGGATATTTATATTTTGATAGAAGAAGTAGAAATGTGACAAGGCGATTAATTAAAAGAATCAATACAAATAAGGAAAATTTTTCGAAAGACCGCCTATTCAATTGTGATTTGAACTACCACATCCTAAAAAGATAAATAAAAAAATTAGACTGATTTCGGATGATGTTTAAGATCAATTTATTTGAATACTTAAATATAATTGATCTTGGGGTATCTTTAACATTTCATAGAGGAGGTTTATGTCACAGTATGAAACTTACTTGGCAGCTCCGTTTTATGTGGCTGTTTATGCTCTCTTGACATGATATTGCTTCACGCAAATGATATGCGCTATGAAAAATATACGGCGTTTTGAACCTGAAAGCGGCACATAAGGTGTGGATTTTATACTGCGCTTTCGGGTTTAAAATGTTGTATATATTATTGTTGATTGCTTTTTACGGCGTTTTTAAGTTATAAACGTTGTATATGCATTTAAGGTTTTTGAAAAGAATTAGGATGGGTTTATACAGAGTTTTCAAATGTCATACATGGTTAGATTTAAATGTTTCTAATAATGTATTTTTTATAAGTGTCAAGAAAAAAATAATACAAATAAATAATCACAATATAATAAAAGGTAAACTACAAAAACATACCCCGAACTATCGTCCATTTTCAAATTAAGTACCGAACTTTTAATTTCTTCAATTTCAGTACCGAACTTTTTAATTCTTCAATTTCAGTACTATACACTTAATAAAATGAAAAAATTTATATAAAAAAATATATGTTGGGTCCGATATGTTTATGCAAGTTTTAAAATTCTAGCTAAAGAGTTAGACTTTCAAACTAATTCTCATATTTCATGTTAATTTCTCATTTTATTAAATGTATAGTACTGAAATTGAAAAATTAAAAAGTTCGGTACTGAAATTGAAGAAATTAAAAGTTCGGTACTTAATTTGAAAATGGACGGTAGTTCGGGGTATGTTTTTGTAGTTTACCCTATAATAAAACATTAAATAAATTTGTAGTTAGTTTAATAAGAAGTGTAGTATGACATATGAGTCACATGCGCACAGAGTTGCATAAAGGTTTATTGACTGTGAGTGAAAGATTTATGAGAAAGAGATTTATGGAGATAGTGATGTGACATGACACAAATTCTCCGTCGCATAACAAAAACCTGTTTTTCAAGTTTATGAGTTAGAGATGCCCTTATTAAATTTATTGAGAATTATGGATGATTGAGTATGAAAAACGTTATTTCTTTATGTGCACAAAACGATATTATTTGTTTTGATAACTAAACGACGTGATATTCGCACACAAATCTAAGTCTTATAATAATATTAGTTTAGGAATGTAATGGTAAATCTAATTTTAGAAAATTAATTCAATTTTTTTTTTCATCACACCATTTTTTAAAATCGTGATAGTTCAAACCACAATTAGGTAAATCGTGGTAGTTCACAACCCTTTTTGGATTTTATTCCTAAAAAAATTACTTCCAAATATGAGAGACAAATATACTAATTAAATACTCCTTATATTCTCTTTTACTTGTCGCTTAAAATATCGTGCATTACTTTTGAATGTAAATTAATCAAAATATAAATTTTATTAAATTATAATATATATATATTATCGAAGTAGAATTCGGTACGAACATATTGATATACATCATCATAATGCTTATCATAAAATTTCATATACAAAATAACAAATCAAACTCAAATTTATAAGAGAAAAGCGAGAATTAAAAAAATACGGATGGAGTATTGAGTAGAGTGTAAAAAAGGAAACTGAATCATCAATTAAATAAAATAGTCATTTTCTTGTCCTTCTATCCCCATTATCTATTAGAAAGTTGGTTCCACACTCAAAACCAATTTGCAATGAGTGGAGAGTCCAATTATACTTATAGGTTAGTGTTTAAGCTGAAATGGGCGATGTGGATACAATCCCTTAATATGCACCAACACCCCCCCTCACTTGCGAGATCGTAAGCAGACGAAACCGCATCTGACGGACGACACTGTATTAAATCAATATCTCGCAAGTGGGACCTCGTGCGGACGTAACCAACACGTTTGACCGGTTCATTCAGGGGTGCGGCTAAAACCCGCTCTGATACCATATTAGAAAGTTGGTTCCACACTCAAAACCAATTGACAAATGAGTGGGAGAGTCCAACTATACTTATAGGCTAGTGTTTAAGCTGAAATGGACGATGTGGGATACAATCTCTTAATATGCACCAACATTATCATCTTGTTATAGTAAAAATTAAAACTTCTTTATTTATTTATTATCATCATTTCGTTTCGATCAAAACTAAAACTTCTTTTATATCGTCATCATTCATCTGCAAATGTATTAGAAGATCTTCGCATCAGTGTAAAGCGAAACTTCCAAATTATTTGCAAGTTTCTGCATTTTCATTATATTGAAGAGCTAAACTCTAACTTAAATCAATCTCATCAGTTACGTGTGATTTGTGCTCCAGTGAAGTGCGAGGTGAAGCTTTACGGTCTTCAAAAAAAGCGAGAAGGATAAATGACAGACATGATTGAAAACGAAACAAAAAATTACATTTGTCAAAAAAAAAAATCTGACTGTCTTGGAAGAAGCAGATAGACACAAGATAGTATCAACAACTGATAGTCCTTAATTTGTTATATAGTTGGTCCAAAAGCAGATTGAAAACACAGCACTGAGGGTAGTTTTTTTGTTTGTAACTCAGTAAATTTGAACTCATGATATGAAGAGTAACAGGAGGTAAGAAGATTCACCCTCTTATCACACGCCCACAAATCACTCGTCACAACTTGGGGCCTGAATTGACCGCCTTTGCGTCAGATGATCTCAAGTACGAAACTAGGAGCTACTGTCATCAGAGCTGGAGTCGTCCATCCGCCGTTCTTGAATGGCTGGAAATAATCTCTGTCGAACATCTGATAACTGTGCCTGTGGCTGAGTGTCTGCGGAGGAGTCTAAGACTGTTGAACCCTGTTTTCTTGGAGGTTGGGCTTTGATCAGGGACTGTTCTATTTCCTTGCACACCTTGTCCAACATGATTAGAAAATCACGCACAATACTGAACAAGCGCAAGCCTTCTTCCTTTCCTGAATTCCCATGGAAATAATCTGCAGTGCTTTTGATCAATTCCATTATTCTTTTTTCTTCTTCAATGTGATGAGGGATTTCGGCTTCGGCTTGTTCCACAAAACTAGTGAGTTTTCTGTGAAACTCACTGTCTTCGTCTAGGTTATTCATGTCAGTGTTCAAGAACTCTCGCGTTTTTTGCAGTGAATGTCCAAGTTTGGAAACTGAGCTTGTAATTCCATCAGCATCGATAACAGCAGCCTTTTTGACATCCTCTAGCTCAGCGCTGAGTCCTGAAACATCCTGCAGCCCCATGCTCTTGTAGTATTCTTCTGTTTTCTCAGTAGATTCACTGGCCAATTCATCCACCTTCAAGTCAGATGAGCCTCCACTTCGACTTTGGCTTTCTCTGGCAACTCGTGCAGCTCGAATGCCTTCAGAGCGGATCATTTCTTGAACGACAAAATGCAAAAGGGTGGTCTTGCGATCCGTCCCTTTTACATCAGAAAGTTTTAGGAGGGTGTCGAGCTTGAATGCTTGAGCTCCACCTCGATATGTACCATCATTCATGCGATTGCCAGTTTTGAGAACAGCTTCGAGTAGTTTCAAGAAGAGCCGACTGTTTTTCAGTTTGCCACAAGCTACCTAAGAATTAAGAAGCAGATATATGTAAAGACGGATCCAAAACCTTATTGTAAACTGACACGCTCATCAATGAAAATTATTCTGTTGAATAAAACTGAGACAAGAAACCTATTATGCAAATATGATACCTCCAAAGTTTCATGTGATTCTGTGATGTTAGCAACCTCTTCCTGGTAGGTGCTCATCAGCAACAACGACTCAAGACGCTTGAAAGCATGAGGAATTTCAATCAAGCGTTTTAAGAAACGCTCTGCAGGACCAAGCTGAGAGAGCTCGCCAGTATAAAGCCTAAGTTTTAGTTCCTCATCCGCAGATGGTGCCATCTTAATCAATGTCTGAATGAGTTCTGCTGGAAGCTGGGTTCCTGATTCATGTTAGATAATAGAGAATGACACAGTAAGGAAACAAAGCACGCATGAAACACAATAATGAAACTAACTGAAATATGAATGCGGATTTGAAAAACAGCAGTGAACAATACGTAAGAAAAAGTAACAAGAACTGATAATAACAGATTTTAACTGAGAATGCTGCTACAGCAAAACACCTCAAGTCATTAACAATGAATAACAAACAGAATGAAGAAGACATACCTTCTTGGAGAGCGTCACAGACTTCTTCAGTAGTCACATTCAAAGCTCGAAGAAGAATTGATAGGTTTTGTGCCTTCCTGGTATCTATTATCTCAACATATTGCGGGACGTTATCAAACGACGGGGTGTCCTTCTTGCGCTCCACATTGTTCTTGTCCATAGGGGCATATCCAAATAGGGATTCCATCATCTCCTCATTAACCCTACAGGTAGCTCAAATAACAAGACATGAATCAAAATCACTGGACATGCAAGACAATCCAGACTTATAACACGAGATAAGAGAACGTATTGCCATACTGAAATGATCCCGCTTTCAGCTCGTGCCAAACCATCGATTGATCATCAGTGGCCTGCACCTTATCCCAAAAGAAAGGTTTCAATTTGGCTTTTGGAGCTTCAGATTCACCTCTAGAGTTATCACCCTCACCAGAAACACTGGATCGTCCAGGAGCACCTTTTGGTGGTGATGGCTTCAACATACTAGGAGGTGGAGGAGGACGAGCAACCTTTGGCGGCGGCGGCGGTGGTGGTCGAGGGGCTGGAGCAGGAGGTGGTGGCGGCGGCGGCGCACTAGGTGGGGGTGGGGGGGCAGCTGATGCTACTGTTGTGACTGTTCCATCAATTTTTCCAGTCACAGTACCTGATGTTTTCACATCAACAACACCATCTGGTGCTGCATATGCAATATTAGCAGCAGACTGCATCTTTCCACTGGTGACAGGAAACTCTTTACTACTTACAGCAGTCTTGAAACTTTGGGAGGTTTGGTACGAAGCTGAAAAACAGAAGTTAACAAAGTCAT
>NQLW01000011.1:7832846-7869460 GCA_002312845.1 Kalanchoe fedtschenkoi
CTTACAGCAGTCTTGAAACTTTGGGAGGTTTGGTACGAAGCTGAAAAACAGATGTTAACAAAGTCAGTGAACTCGATAGCTACACGAGTGAAATATATGAGCAGAACAGTTGAACATTATCATACCAGCTGATAGATTCCTCATTGTCAAGTTGGGAAATGGTTTGTCATCTTTCCATTCATATCTTGGACCAACTTTGTTATTTTTATTCTTCAGCAAGTAAATAAGCAATGCAGCTAGGATAATAGTCACCGCTGACATCAAAGCTATCAAGGCAATGAGTAGTTTCTTTTTATGCGCAACATCATCATCATCACTAGCTGAAGGCACCTGCGAATGTGGTTTATGAGGCAGTCCCGCGATAGGGTGTACAACTGGTGGTGGTGAGAGATTTAACTTAGGTGGAGGAGATGGCTCTTCTGGAGCTTTGGCAGGAGGGTGGGATGAAGGCGATGGTGACGGCGAACTGAAAGGTATTAAGACAGAACTTGGAGAAGGCGCTTGCCACGGACTTGACGATGGTGTTCCAAATGGGCTCAAAGACGGCACTCCAAACGGGCTCAGGGATGGCGCTCCAAATGGAGATGAAGCCGGAGCAAGGACAGAAGGAAGTCTTTGACGACGCCGTATCACAGGTGGCTTCCTCGTCTGATACTTTGTTTGAGAATTAGGCTGATCATGGAAAATGCTGACATACTTTGCAATCCAAGAGATGAAGTGATTAAATCCAACACGTCTTGAGCAAAAAAAGAGAGTTTGCTTCACATCGTGGGGCAGAGAATTGACAACCGCATGCCAGTACCTTTTTTTCAACAATGCAACTTCTGAGTTTGCTTCATTAAAAATGCCACTAGCTTCCCAAGCAAAGAAGAAATCCAGGTCTTGTAGAGAATCCTTCATCTCCATCACCTCTCGCTTGCAATTGCTCCATATCTGCTCTGCCTGTGATCAAAGCACACTATATAAATCACTGGATAGTAATAGAACATGATTCCGCAAAACATCGTTATTCAGGTGTATATGTGTATGTCCTCGCCACTGAAACATACAGGCTGGAGCGAGCAATGAAAAACACTGTCATACCAAACTAGCGAATCTCAGTCCTCACTCATTGAACAGATATCTATATGAATGAATCTAAGATGTTAGTCAATAAATATAAACTTCAGAAAACTCAAACCTATGAAAAATCTAAGTGAAACATTTTATCAAACATGTAGTGAACGCAAATAAATACACAATAAGGACAAAGCCGCAGACAGAATCCAACCATACCTTGTGTTCATCAATCTCTCCCATCCATGCATCACCATCACCTCCATTATTCCCAACAAGAGACTGCAGAGCTCTACTGCGTCCTTCGGAGCTCCCCAGCACAAGCGCGCACACTAAAATCCCACAAAAAATCGCTCCGGACCCCGTTCTTCTCCTCACGTCCATGGATTTCTGAATCATGCCCGCTCCATTCGCGTAAAACCAATCTCATTTCATCGACGTCCAAATCTCTCTCAACCAGTCAGCAGCCACCAAAAAGAAAACCAGAACCCTAGATCTCCACAAACGAAACGATCACCAGAAACAGAATGGGAAAAAGAGCTCCGAAATTTACGAGACCCGGAAGCAGTGGAGATTATTATCGGTGACGGGGGGTTGAAACTTGAAACACGAGTCGGGCACAGAGCGGATGATGACGATCAACGCGATGAATGTCGGAACGAGGGATTTCGAGCGTGGGCGAAGCGTGATTGGACCTATCGAGTGTTGGGGTGAATGAAGGGAGAGAGAAACGGGATGAGGATGAGGGAACAAATTGGATATGGAAATTCAGGATAAAAGAAGAAAAAAATCTGCTGACAAATTGGATATGGAAATTCAGTATCGGCTGGGGTTTTGCTCTTCTGGTTCTGCGTGGGGAGGTGATGAGAAAGGTGAAGTCGAACCGTTGCGACGAGGAAGAAGGAAGATGCCAGCTTGGAGACAGTGAGAGACGCACAACCAAAACTGCATTTTGTCTGTTTGTCATTATTACAATGCAGCCCCAAGGGTTTTGTGTTCGTTATTTGAGACCCCTTTTTTTGCAAGGAAGATTTTAGAAGGGAAGTTAAACAACGCTTTTCCAACTGATTAATCAGTTTTGTCGGATCTACAGATTTGAAAAGTTCCGAATAATTTGTGGATAAGGGAAATTTTAGATAAAACGAGAAGGAATGAGGTTGGTGATAAAAATTAAATGAAAAATGGGAAATAAATTTTAATGAAAATGAATTGTTTTAATTTTTTTAAATATTGTTAATATATTTTATCATATGACGAATACGACTGCAGACAATCTTATCATTTAAATATAGGGGGAAAATTCAAAAGGGGCTCTGAACTACCACCGCTTACCCAATTGCGGTCAGAACTACCATGATTTCCAAAAAGGGTGCGATGAAAAAAAAATTGGACTGATTTTCTAAATTAAAATTTACCATTACATTTCAAACATAATATTAGTATAAGACTTAAATTTGTGTGAGAAAATTACGTCATTTGGTTATCAAAAGACGTCGTTTTCTTTATTTGCGCAAAACGATATAATTTATTTTGATAACCAAACGACGTGATTTTTGCACACAAATCTAAGTCTTACAATTATATTAGGTAAGGAATGTAATGGTAAATTTTATTTTAGAAAATCAGTCAATTTTTTTTTTCATCGCACCCTTTTTGAAAATCATGGTAGTTCTAACCGCAATTGAGTAAAGGGTGATAGTTCAGGCCCCTTTTGAGTTTTATCCCTTAAATATATGCTAAGTGTCTCTTGCGAGCCTCCAGCTTCCTCGCTAGAGTCTCTCTCCCCCACCATAAGAATTTGATAAATGGAAAATGCAAATTTTGTGATGAATCAAATTTGCATTTATGTAGTTGTTTTAATGAACATACAGCTGCCACGGAACAAAAAATGCATTGCATTAGATTGTAACGTGCGATTTACATTATTTTTACTGCACACTTTTGCAACATTGAATTGCGGTGTGAGCATTTTTGTACATTTAATACTTGCCTGTGAGCTACATATTGTGTTCCTTTAATACCCAAGGCAACGCAAAGGTAGGGTTACATCGAGACTTAGGTTCTTTTTCATCTCAATACCATTCCAACCCCTAAGTCCCCAACCCTTCCACCTTATCTATTAGAGATCCTAAACCCCAAATTTCGTCACCCTGAACCCTAACCCCTCTAAAAAACTAAACACTATTGAACACCCTCTAAACCTTAATCCCCAAACTCTATAAGAACCTTGTCCCTAATAATTCGTATGCGAAATTTTAGAGTTGCCTTGACATTCATTTTTTTCAGCCCCAAATCACTAGAGTGCACAAAATCTGATCCGAACCAAAAAATGACTCTGATACCGGATCAAAATGGACTAAATCGATCTGCATTGATGGATTCCGGACCGGTCTTCGATCTACCCATTTTTCGGATTTTGATTTTTGATCCGGTCCAATTCAAATTCAAAAAATTTTAGTCCGAACCAAAATGAAACGATTTAACAATTTTTAATTGAGAAAATAATATTTTTTTGTAATACTTATATATATCAGTAATATTATTTTTAATTAATACTTTAATAAGAATTGATTATTTTTTATTGATCCGGTCTAGTCCGGTCCAAACTCCAAAATTTCCCGGTCCGATCCTATAGTATTTTTACCTTAATTAAACAATAATATTAAGAAAAATAATAATAGTAAAATAGATTCAAAGATGGCTCGAGTAGGAGTCCAATATTATAAACATAAGTCTTGAAGAAGGGAAATAATAAATATGACGTTTGATTAGGGTTTGTGGACTAAGAGGGTATATATAGAAGGGAAAAACTCAAAATGAGTCCTGAATTATCACTGCTTACCCCATTACGGTCAGAACTATCACGATTTTAAAAAAGAGTGCGATGAAAAAAAATTGGGCTGATTTTCTAAAATAAAATTCATCATTACATTCCAAAACTAATATTATTATAAGACTTAGATTTGTGTATAAAAATCAAGTCGTTTGGTTATCAAAAGACGTCATTTTCTTTATGTGCGCAAAACGATATGATTTATTTTGATAATCAAACGACGTAATTTTCGCTCACAAATCTAAGTCTTATAATAATATTAGTTTAGGAATGTAATGATAAAATTTATTTTAGAAAATCAGTCCAATTTTTTTCATCACACTCTTTTTAAAAATTGTGGTAGTTCTGACTGCAAGTGGCAATAGTTCAAAATCTATTTTGAGTTTTATTCCTATATAGAAACATATGAATAAAAAAAATGGAAAACAAGAGGAGTACTGCAAATTGGGGCTGTGGTTAAAAATCGTGAGGAAGGAGGTGAGTTGTGTGTATTATTGTATAGAATTTGCCTATATGAGATATACTAGTCTCCAATTCTGAATTAACTTGCTTATGTCTTTCTTATGGGAAATTTTTTTGTACATGACTCCATATGTGAGATTATAGGACATGAGGTAATGTGGGTTGTCTTTTTTATGTATCTCCTCATTGTTTGATGCCTTGCTAGCTACTTAGACTATACATGAACATACGTAAGACTTCTGACATTTGATTGTAGTGTGCGTTGGTATAGTCATTAACACATGTTCTAGCGAAATTGTATTTGATTAATTATCATTAATTTGTAATTATATGAAAAAAAAAAGAATAGACAGGTTAGTCAAAGTGTCATGATGATTTAATTTAAATAGATAGTCACATGCGAGTTTAAGATGGATGGCATCATTGAAAGATTTTATATTGTTTTATTTATTTATAAATATAATGTATATGACAAGTTTTCATTTTTAATTATAGGTTGAGACTTGAGAATCAGAGTCAATCTATCGAACAAAGCTGATTATGCATTCTCAAGTTTAGATTGAGGTGGGTAGATAATTCTTAGGTACTCTGTACTATAATATAACATTATGTTATGTTAGGCGTATTATGTACATTTCTATCTGGTAAAGCGAATTGATCTGTTAAATATTCATTCATGTGCATACACGATGCATTACATCTGCGTTGTTATGTTACGTGAAAAAGATATTGTTTTATGTTATGTGAAAAAGAGCGTATTGATAAAGTTGTGTTGTTGGACCTGGTCGACTGCTTATTAGTTATTCCCTCTCTTGATAAGAATTGTCACTTATTTTGAGGATCTAAAGTTTGCTCCTCCGAGGACTCAATTTTGACGTGGCGGCGGCCGTCTCGCCTCATTCCCAAACTCATCCTTTCTGGAGTTTCTCGTATAATCAATAAGCCTTTCAATCATACTTATGGCACTTGAAAGATCATGGGTGTTTTGTAGATTGATTTCTGTTTAGGCCCAGGACTTTAATATGTCGAGAAAATAAAATTTATTATCCAATTCGAGCATATCCTTGATATCCAACATCAAAGTCATGAATTGCTTCACATACTCGCAGATATCACATGTGTGTCTCAATTATCTTAATTCGAGCCGAGCATTGTAGCTTATATTCTTGGAGAAGAACTAGTCTCTCATGCTCTTCTAGAAATCTTCTCATGTCTCAATAGCACATTAAGATACATCGTTGTCATCGTTATTTTCCCTTCATCAGTTTCCGCCCTCACCATACGAAAATATTATTCCATATCAAACTGAAAGGTATCCAAATCTTTCGCACTTCATCCATTACCATAGAGTCGGGAGTTTGGAACTCGTAGATTCCCAAATTCTTAAGGTGCCAGCGGGTTGTTAACAACTCGAATGAGCAAATTCACCTTGAGCAACAATTCTTTTAATTCTTTGTTCAACATCAAGACTGCTTTTCTGGTGTTCTTGTTTAACTCGATCACTTTCCCATCGAGCTCGTCATAAGCATTTCACGACTCCTCTTGTGCGCCAATACCGAGTCTATCTGACGGGTTACGCCTACCACCTCTTCACAAGTTTCATTAAACTCAATAAATCGCACCTCTAAGGTTTAAATTCTTTCATTATTAGTTTTTTTTATTTCTCTCAGTGATCAAGGTCATGCCCGCTGGCAAAGCCTTCTAGCTCAGCATTTTTGTTATCGATGTTCGTGAGCCGCCCCCATTGAGACGACTCTCTATTTTGGGAGTCACCCGCTAGTACTCTATCAAGATCGTCGCGGAACCTTTCGAGTTTTTGTATCCGGTTTCTCAAAATTTCAATTTCATTTGACAATAGCTCGAACTAGGCACATCTGCCTTCGAGCACCGTGATCCGTTTGTTGGATTCATGGTTGACACCGCCGTGCAACCTTACTCTGGATACCAATTATCACGGGCTAACTCTCGAGCTAGCTCATGCGATACTTATTGGCTCACGCAAGAGTTAGTAAGTCAACCTTTATTACGCAATTCGAATACCTTTAAGACAACAAAATATCATATGAGTAATATATTCACAAAAGGAGCACAGATCAGCTATCGCGTAAATCAAGTGAATCGGGACATTGATTAAAATAAAAGACACATTTCATTGATCTCGAAAAAGATTATAATGTACGTAGATACGGGGCATGCCTATATAGAGATAAGAGACTCGAAGAACGCATCTTATTTGAGTAGAGTATCATAACTATAATGCTGGACTATCCACTACTCTGTGAAAAGCCAATGTAACATTTTCAATTCTCATAGGAACAAATATAATCAGTGTTTGTACTAACTTAGTATTTTTTGCTAGATAAAATAAAAAATCATAAACGTAATAATGTCTTGAACATGGTTGGACTATGACACTAAGCCAGCTCCGTGGTGATGCACGTGTAATTTTCTGGTTCTCTCCTTATACAATTATTATTGAAGAATAATTATAATTATATCTCATACAATGATTAATTAAATCATAATTCATGATAATTTGAATTGTAACAGAACATTATGAAGAGAATGGAAGCTAGAGAGGCCGCCATTACGATTCTGAAAATGATTGAAGAGGTTATGCGGTGACTGAAACAGTTTACTTTAGAAAAAAAAAGTCAAATAATTATAAACTGTGTTTTTTTTTTGTAGAAATTCATAGTTGCAAATTGCAATTTTATGTATTTATAAAAATATCGGTTTGAAACTATGATTTTTTTGACAACATATAGTTTACACATAATTGTAAATCGCGATTTTCTTTTTAAAAAATACTATAATTTTATTTTTTACACAATCATCGATTTGAAATCATAATTTCTTTTAAAAAAAAATTACGAATCACAACTGCGGTTTTAATGAAAATAGAATTGAAATTAAAAAATAACAAAATAAAAAATAAAAAATAAGAAAAAAGGTTATTTTTAAAATAAATCATAATAATACTACCTGACTGGTTGGGGTTCACGTGTCAAGCATTAGCCAGGCAGGCAGGCAGAATGCACAGCCAACCCTCATGCCCTTGTTCAACGACAGTCTTCATCTCACTGTCCATCTCTCGATTGCATCCTCAAAAAAACACCAACCTCAGCAAAATCGAAGAAAACACATTCAGAGTGACACATCCTCCACTTCATACATCATAATCCACTCCTCACCTCTTCTCTATTTCTTTTCACCTGAAAGAATATGCCGATGTGCTACATCGGCAAGGCTACCAAGATCTTCATCTTCATCGTCACTCTCCTCGTCATCCTCGGCCTCGTCCTCGGCTTCGGTCTCATCCGACACCACATCACCAAATCCAACCGCTCCTGCTCCAGCGGATCCGACTCCTCATGCTTCCACCAACCCCCACCCACCACCTTCCCCGATCCCAATTCCGTCCCTGCCTTCACTCCCCCCACCACCACTGCGCCAACTTTCTTCTCTCCTCCGCCGCCGCCCGACCACACCCAGAACGCTCCCGCTCCGCCCTCTGTGCCCGACCCGGACCCGACTCCATCGCCTTCCGATCCGGGTCAGAATCCCCCGCCGGATTCCAGCCCGCCCCCGCCCTCTCCAGAGACTGAATCTCCCCCGCCGCCGCCGATCCCTGTGACGGAATCCCCACCTCCTCCGGCCGTTGTGCCGGGCGCAGCGGCGCCGGGGGTGAGTCCTCCGAGCTCGTCAACCCCGTACACACCCGCGCCAATGCATGCTCAGCCTCGCAAATTTCTGACACAATTCTGATGATGACAAACAAATTCGGAGGTTATTTTTCCTGAGGATTTTGATCCATCGATTTGCTTCTATTTAATTTAGCATCAGGTTGTTCAATGGAATCTTTATGGTGGTTTTTAGTGACACCCATATTCGTTCATTCTTAATATTTGTTGCTGGTGGTTGAGGGTGTTGTTTGTGGTCTCATCCATGATTTTTTTTTTTCGGCGGTGGCTAGGGTCGCATAGAAAATGGAAAAGAACCATGAAAAAAAAAGTGAAGGGAAAATTAAAGAAATTACGAGAAAAAAAAGTAGCATGATATTGTAAATAATATAAAACATTTTAATGCAAGGCTTTTTTTTAAAATATTTTCTCAAGTGAAAAGTGAAATGAATTTATAATATTTTTTTATTAATTTCTGTTCCGCCATACGTTTTACGTTCCCTTCACTTTTCATAATCAAACTCGGCCGGAGGTCAGACGCAGAACATGGAGCCAAAACAAAAGTAAAATGGACAAGTCAAACTAAAGTGGAAAGTAGATATGTTTAGGCTAGGAATCTAATGATTCAATTTGGTTCGGTTTTTAATATAATTTAAATTAAGCAATGAATTAATAATTAAGTTTGAGAAATTTGAAACTGAAATAAACCGATAGTTTTAAAATATCTAACTGAATCAAATTGTATGGTTCAATATGATTCGGTTTATTTTTTATGAATTTTATTTATTAATATGATTACTATTGACTTTTCATATAAATAATAGAGGTATTCATCTATCATATATACTCAATTAAATTGTAATCTAAAATATAGTGGAATTATTCCGTTTGATTCGAAAAAATTTAAAAACCAAATCAAATTATTAGTTGTAGATTTTTTAAAAATTGAAACTGTGACCGGATCATTAACAATTCAAACTAAACCTATTAATTCGGTTTGAATTGATTTTGTTGTTAGATTTATTAATTTTTATTTATACTCAGAACTGGTGGCTCATGTCGTAGGATAACCCACTGAAGACTTCCGCAATGTTAGTGGTGCCAATTGACAAGTGACAACCTCTGGTCCTCAATCGTGCCTCAACCTATCCCAAGCTAAAGTAAACAACCAGTGTTTATATCTATCTCTACCTTTATGCAAGTCTGAAGCTAAAATAATTAAGGTTTCATTTACTGACCGCAAGTGTATGAATCACCTTTGAAAATAAGAACAACGGAACGACTTTGTGGGATAGACTAAAGTTGGTGATGGGCAACCCCATAGTTTCATATAAAATCCTAGAAAAAAATCATAAATGGAATATCATTATTATCTTGTTGCAATCCGAATTATTATGATTATCAAATAAAATGTAATCGTAAAATTTTGTGGTGTATTGTCAATTCACATTAAACTCAATTTATGATAGTCAACCTATCATTAATTCAATAAAAAATTGTGAGGCCGCCTCATTATTTTCAACAACCCTCAATCTTAGTCTGCTACCAGTCACTCCCTTCTATCACTGCTACGGCCATTTCCGTCCGCCATCCTCTTCATCTCTGTCGCAAATCAATCCACACAAACAAATCCCCCAACCTCTCCGTTCGCATCAAACATTGAAAGCCGTACTAAAAACAACAAATTTTCAGACAACGAAAAAATCTAGAAGATATTGGCACACCAGTTGAAACCAAAACTTATTTATTTTACAATTGGTAGCAGCTAAAAGGATTACTTCAATATGCTATGACAATCATATTGTTGGAACAGAAGGTGACTTCCCCTATTGAATGGGAAGTAACCGAAAAGACTCTCCCAAAAGAGTTACCAGTTGGTCTGGAAAGGTAAACTTGACTTGTGAACAGTGTTTTAAAAGGCGCTAGGCGGCCCTAGGCGGTTGGCTTGGGGCCTAGGGACTAATCGGCTAGGCGGGGATTAGGCGGAAGGATTAATCGGATGATTAGGCGGAGTTATATATATTAATAATATATTTAATAATTAATTATAAAATTATACCTATAAAATTTTATTTTATTTTAAAAATAAAATATATAAAATAATTAGGCGCTAGGCGGCTAGGCGGGGCGTTTTTGAACCGCCCAGAGATTAGGCGGCCGCCTAGGCGGCTAGGCGGCCGCCTTTTAGAACAATGCTTGTGAAGCATATGCAAAACGATGTTGTTGCTCATTGGGCGGGCAGATAATTTTCTGGTTTTAATCCAACCACAACCAGTTGTTAAAGATAAAATTGTATAACTATTGTAACACATCTAACTGCCTTAGTATAATTGCTCATCTACATGTATATATATGCGTCGATTATCAATACACAAATTTATTGGATTGCTAATCTTCTTCATGAGGTATCAGACGGTTTTTGGAATCCATTGATTCCTCAATCTTTATTCCACTGTTATGAACTTGAATACCATCTTCTCCCTCAAACACCTCTCTCCTTCCGTGTCGTCTGACTCTTCCTCCTTATTCCCCTGCTACCAAATCCAGTTCCTCTGCTTATACCGCCCTGGCTGCCGCACCACCGATACCAGCCAATTTTTCTACTATCCAAATGGTGAACATCAAGTCTCATGTTCCCATCATCCTCGGTCTTGACGATGCTATCTACAGGAAATGGCGTTGCTTCTTCGACACCGTCTTCAGCAAATTCAACCTACGCGCCCACCTCACCACAGTGCCTATGGACGCTCTTACCGATCTAGAATGGCGTATGGCTGACGAAGCCATCGTGAACTGGCTTTACAACATAATCATGTCTAAGAAATGATGGACATGATTGTCGATCCAGAGGACAACACCTACGCCGTTTGGCACGCCATTAAGGGCTCTATTGCAACAATCGCCTAGAGCATGCCGTGTACATCGAGGTGGAATTTTACAACTTCTGCCAAGGCGAGCAAACCATTCAAGAGTATTTCAGTCATCTTCGCATTCTGACAGGCAACCTCAGAGACGTTGGGCAACCCGTTCGTGAGAAAAATCAAGTGATGAACATTTTGTGCGGCCTTGCGTCACGTTTGTGCCATGTCATTCCTTCCATCACCAAGAAATATCTACTACCTTCGCCGCTTGAGGCGCGTACTGCTTCTTGAAGAAATCCAGATGGATCAAACAGCCAAAATGCAAGCCTCTCAGGCCCTTTATGCTGGATGTAGATCTTTTAATGTGGTCTACACTTAGCCTAGCTTTGACGACAGTCCAAACAGAGGTGAGAAGAAGAAGGGTAAGGCATCGGCTCTCAATAATGCATATACTTCACGCACGCCTCCTCGAATGACTACGCCATGGGCTCCAAGTTTCCTCCCATGGACTGGTATGATGCAAGCATGGCCTGTTCTGTTCCGCCTTCCAAGTGTCGGTGTTCTTGGTCCGCGTCCTGGTGCTCCACCCCATAGTCAAACCTATTTTACTGCACCAGAAGTCCACCTGCCACATACACCACTATCACCTCTAGACGTTTTGTATCGCATGTCTTTACTTCACGTTTTGAACAACACCAGCGTTCACACTATGCCAAGCCGTGGGTCCCTTGACCGGTACCTCGACAGCAGTGCCTCTTCGCACATGGCATCTCAGCTTGGTACACTCTCTTCTTCGCCCTTCATCACACTCTACAATTGTTGTCGGAAATGGTAAGAACATACCTGTTACTCACACAGGAACTGGCCTTCTTCCTACTCCCTCATGTCCTTTTTATCTCCGTCAAGTTTTACACTCTTCAAAATTAGTCAAGATTCTAATTTCTCTTCGTACTCTCACTCGTGAAAATTCAGTTTTCGTTGAGTTTGACCCTTCTGGCTTTTGCATCAAGGATTTACGCACCAAGATTCTGATTCTTCGCTGTGATAGTGACGATGATTTATACCGAATGTGTTCTGTCCCGCCTCAATGTAACTTTATCAGCACTTCTTCCATTGATCTATGGCACTAGCAACTTAGCCATCTAAGACGGGACTCCTTGAATAAAACTCTTAATTGCTTTAGTTTTACATGTGACAAATCAACTTTGCATATGTGCACGACCTTTCAATTAGACGAACATGTCAAGTTGCTCTTTGTTGCCTTTAAAAACTACAATTTTTTTCCTTTTCAAATTTTGCACATGGATGTTTTGACCTATCCAATTGTAAGAATCTCAAGTTTCTAAGTACTATTTGATAGTTCTGGATGATTATAGCCATTTTGTGTGGATATTTCCCTTGCGTAGCAAATCTGAGGTCTTTGTCATGCTTCTCGATTTTTGCTTCTATGTTTATACTCAATTACAGCGCCACATTTACTGTTTCCAAATCAACAAAGGATAAGAATTTGACAGTAATGTCACACGAAGCTTTACGTCCAAGTATGGCATTGCTTTTAGACTCTCTTGTCCATATACATTTCAGCAAAACGGGTGAGCAGTGTTAAGTCTTCGCACACTTAGCGACAGCATACACAGTATTCTCTTCCATACCAGAATACCATTGATATTCTGGACCGAGGCTTTTGCCACGACCACATACTTAATCAACATGCGCATTTGCATACATACTCGCTTATCTACATCTCACAAATTACTATTTGATTGTGCACCGACCTATGATCACTTGCGTGTCTTTGATTGCCTATGTTTTCCCAACACTACGGCCACCATTCCTCATAAGCTTGCACCACATTCTATGCCATGTATATTTCTTGGATATCCACCATATCACAAAGGATACCGATGTTATGATTCAGTCGCTCGTGTTGTGATCACTTCACGTCACGTTGTTTTTTATGAATCCATGTTTCCATTTCAGGAAATGAAAAGATGGCGGACACTGTTCAACTTGTGATCCAATTTTTGCATCAGATTTGTTAGACCCTTCTATCATCTTCAGTACACTACACCAATCACAAGCACAATCCACGATGTCGCAGCAGCCTATTATGCACTCGCCCAGTGCCTGTCATATCTACAACTTCATCTAATTCCAATCGCTCACCNCCTCCCCCCCCCCCCTCCCCCCATCAGTGACTCCTTCTTAGCATTCTGCCATGGCGTCACCTCAACTTGACATGGATCGACTGCCAAGATGTTCTGAAACAGCCACTGACCCCTGGTCATCCATCTCACTGATTCCTCCCACACATCATCACCTCGCCATAAGTCCCACCAGTCTGAAGTCAGTTCGAGCTGCTTTACAAGATTCCTAATGGTCCAAGGTCATGCAAGATGAGTTCAATGCAATACAGGTCAATGCTACATAGTCTCTTGTCTCACCGCCACCCAATGCTGACATTGTCACTGGTAAGTGGATTTTTTCCCATAAATTTCAGGCAGATGGTACCCTTGACCACTACAAAATGTGATGAGTTGTTCATGTTTTTTCTCAACGGTCTGGCATCGATTTTAATGAAACATTTAGTCCTGTTGTGAGCCAGCCAGTATCCGTGTTGCCCTCTCCCTCATTGCCAGTTGCAGGTGGCACGCACATCAGCTAGATGTTTCAAAAGCTTTCCTCCATGGACAGCTTGCTAATCATGTTTACTGCCACCAACCTACTGGTTTTGTCGATCCTTCACTTTTAGATGCGATGTGCGTGTTATCTAAATCCCTATACGGCCTCAAACAAGCACCATGCACCTGGTACACAAGATTTACGGCCTTCCTCGAGTCCATCTGATTCTGACCAGCCCGTTCTGAAACTTCTCTTTTTATCTTTCAACATGGATAAGAAATGACACTCCTTCTCCTCTACGTTGATGACATGATTCTCACTGCCTCCTCTACTTATCTTCCACAACATATCATCACTCAGCTTGAGCAAGAATTTACTATCAAAGACCTTGACATCCTCAGCTACTTCTTGGGCATTCAAGCGAGTCGAGACAATGAGGACTTTTTCCCCTCACAGATTTCTTATGCTGAAGAGCTAGGCAAGCGTGCAGTAATGGTCAATTGTAAGCCACTCGCAACACCGGTTGACACTCAAGTAAAGTTATCAGGCACAATTGGTGTACCAAGTGATAACCCTTCCAATCACCACAGCCTTGCGGACACGCTCACATATCTCACAATGACCCGTCCAGACATCACCTATGCAATTCAACATGTTTGTTTACATATGCATGATCCTCAGAATATTCACATGACCTTGCTGAAACTTATACTCAAGTACATCCACGGAACAACTAAGTTTGGCCTTCGCTTGTCTGCTTCTCCATGTTCCGAAATCAAAGCATATAGTGATGCGGATTCGATCGGGTATCCCGACACACGACGATCAACATCTGGGTTTGGTATATTTTTGGGTGATTCTTTGGTGTCTTGGTCAAGCAAGTGACAGTCAACGGTCGATCGATCCAACGCTAAAGCTGAGTACAGAGCCGTCTCAAATGCTACTACAGAATGCACTTCATTTCGGTAATTGCTCACTGAACTTCATTGTTGCATCTAGAAGGCGATAATTATCGATTGTGACAATGTCTCCTCATTCTACATGTCTTCAAACTCAGTTCATCATCGAAGAACAAAACATATTAAGCTCGATATACATTTTGTTCGCGAAAAGACTGCTCTTGGTGAAGTATGTGTCATGCATGTTCCAATGATTCGACAGTTTGCAGACATTATGACCAAAGAATTGTCGTCTTCCACGTTCATAGAGCATCGATCTAGTATGAACATCGCCAGTAACGATCCTCAGATTGAGAGGAGGTGTTACAGATAAGATTGTATAACTCTTACAACATATCTAACTGCCTTAGTATAACTGTTCATCTACATGTATACATATTTGTTGATGATCAATACATAAATATATTAGTTTGCTAATCTTTCTTCACCGATGATGTCAGAAATTTTAGTTTTTTTTCCATGATGGTCAGACACTGCGTACCCTCCACTTACCGCATGCCCTCCGGTTATTAATTATATTTGTAAAGAAAAAGAAATTGAAAAACTCAAAGAGAACAATCCAAGTCTTGACTGTTGAGCAAAACGGGTGACCGTCCAAAAACCCACGGATCCTAATCTCGTCACCCCGTCGTACTTTATATTAATAATTAGTTGACTAAGGCACAAATCTAGCATCAGCTCGTTGTATTAAATGTTCCAATTCATCGATAAAAACATATTCAGCCGACTCTAACTCTCACGAGTAAGATAATCTTCTTTAAAAAAATCATAGATAGATTTTCTCAAAGTAACAATCAATAAAAAAAAGGGAAAACTACAGAAATGGGGTATGAACTACCATATTTTTACAAATCACGGGCGTAACTATTATTTTTTGCAATCTACAGATTTTTCAGTTTTGAGACTGTTTTGTAAGTAAATATTTTACAATCAACTCCAGATATATTTTACACTAATTACAAACTCACCCTCAACAAAACTAATCTAACCCAAACTCACCTTCAACGCCGCCGGAGCTAGCCCGGCGTGACCGAAGCGAAGAGAAGTGAGCGGGGAGACGAGCGCAAGCATGAGGAATCGATCAGGAATCGGACTAGTGCGATCGGCCGGGGGAGATATTCCCGATCTTCAACTGGCGGCTGCTGTCGGAAGCGGAAGCGCACGCTCCGATGGCGTTGCATTTTCCTGGCATGCTCCCCGCCCCGAGGTCCCATCCACGATCATTCGCCACCGGCGCGACGAGCTCCGCCGTTTGGAATGGCAGTAAATTCTTGTCTTTAAGGAATTCCGGGTTTAGACATGTTGAGCCGAGGGGCCTGTTTGTGGCAAATGTGGGTGCGAGTGCAGGAATGCCAGATGACGATAAGAAGATTGCGTTTGCGCATTTGAAGGAGATTTGGGGGAGATTTCCACAGCCGGTGAAGATATTCCCTTGGAATAGAGCGGCTGATCACTTCATCAGCTGATACTTGATTTGGTTTTGGCGGTTGTGAAGTATTTAAGTGTGCCCCTTTTGGCGGTGACATCTCTTAGCGAGTTGTCCTACTGCGCTCATGAGAGGAAGCTGTTTCTCACGCCGGTTTCATTGCTGATAGGGGTTTTTCTTGCTGGTGTTTTGAAGGAGAAGCTTTTTTATCTTTCTCCACTTCTAAGGGAAGCGGAAGTGTCGTGGCATCTTATTGCCATTGCAGTCATCTTCACACTGCTGAAGCTGCCGGGACCATACTATCCATACTGGGGGCGCATATTTATTCCACACATGGCTAATGGGGCATTACTGAGAACTCTTTGGTTTGCGTTTGAATGGTATCGCAGACCGCGAATGACGTCAGGAATCGTACACCGCAGCATTACAACGGACATTCAAAATTCTAGAGGTGAAGCATGAAAGATATATTTCTTTAGCGCTCGGATGATTCTTCATTCTTCTGTCTGCTATCGACACACTTAGCATTTCTCAATCACCTTTGAAAGTCAAGGCGCTGGCTTCGCTCACTGGTGCAGCAAGCCACACTGAAGGGAAGCAGCCATATTATTCACCAGCTCCTGGCATGCTGATAAGCAATTTTGATCACTGGCTTAAGTGGACCATGTCGCTTATGGAGATAAGTAGAGAGCATAGCATAGTCTAGGTGCAGTAGGCGCTAGGGAACCTTTTCGTGGTCGATGATCAGGACCACGACACAGCGGCAGAGCTGGACGGGGCCGCGCCGAAGAGCTACTGCGTGTGGACCGCGCGCTTCTGCGACCATCATATACCCGGCCTCGACCGCACGCGCTTCCGCTTCCGACAGCAGCCGCCAGTCGAAGATCGGGAATATCTCCCCCGGCCGATCGCACCAGTCCGATTCCCGATCGATTCCTCATGCTCGCGCTCGTCTCCCCGCTCGCTTCTCTTCGCTTCGGTCACGATGGGCTAGCTCCGGCGGCGTTGATGGTGAGTTTGGGTTAGGTTAGTTTGGTTGAGGGTGAGTTTGTAGTTAGTGTAAAATATATCTGGAGTTGATTTTAAAATATTTACTTACAAAACAGTCTCAAAAGTCAAAACTGAAAAACCTGTAAATTGCGAAAAATGATAATTACGCCCGTGATTTGTAAAAATGTGATAGTAGTTTTCCCTAAAAAAAAATATATGTAGAGAACATACCCGATTCTGACCGGAGCAAGATGGGCGACGGTCCAAACACCACGGGGCTGAGGTCCGAATCCTTCGTCAATCCATTGTATTCAAACTCTCGGCAAAATAACACATTTGATTAATTGCTTAACCACTCGCTCCATTCATACCCAACTTTGTAAATATATCAATTTCAAATTTAAATCATGTATTTTCCCATGACTGATAATTCTCTCATTACTAACATGGGAAAATACGAAGCACTTTATCAAGATTCAGCCAAGATGAGCAACAATTTCAAAGAGAAGACGTTACCGGAATTCAGCCGGAGTTATCTTCAAGAATCGACGGGCACTGGCTCTGATACCATGAGAAATTGTGCTCAGAGAAGTAATTAAACTCCGAATCAATTGATGAATTCAAGTTACAGAATGTGAGAGAGTAAGGTTTATATACAGCTGACGGAGAAGGAAGAAGAAGAAGAAGGGGAATACAACAGAGAGAAACGGCGTCGCTTAACGCGGCGCCAAACATGCTTCAAACGATTCTCAAAACGACGTCGCATTCTCTCCTCCTTTAAACGGCGTCGCCCCTTTCTTCTTTGCTTCGCTCCTGCTCTGTTTCCTGCATGCCGCCAGCTCCGCTGCCGTTTATTATGGCTAACTGTATGTTGTTTCTTGGATTTCCAGGAGATCAAGGAGGCCCTAAGAAAAACACAATAACCAGTTACAGACCTGCGAGTGACTGGACAAGCACCCCAATCAGAGTCACACGCAGCCCATAACTGAAGAGGAGCAGCTGACCTGTATAACAAGCTTATTCCAGGAGATCCTTTCAGATACCTCACCACCCTTAAAGCAACTTGCCAATGATGCTCACAGGGAGATGCTAAAAACTGACTAAGGCAGTAGACAGAATAGCTGATATCAGGGCGAGTAATGGTTAAATACACCAGCTTGCCCACCAATCTCCTATATGAATCTGGCTGTTCCATAGCAGAACTTGAGATAGAAGACAATTTTTGAGCACTAGCCATAGGAATTGTAGCCGGTTTGCAGGCAGATAGACCAGTATCTTCAAGGATGTTAAGAGTGTATTTTCTTTGACACAAAGCAATTCCTTTGTCAGACCTGGCTAATTCTATACCAAGAAAGTATTTGGCTTTACCAAGATCCTTGAGTAAGAACTTAGTGGCTATAAATGCCTTCAATTTGTCTATTGTATCACTAGCATCCCCAGTGACTAGAATATCATCAACATAAACCAACAAAAGAACAACAGAAGTGCCTGTGTGAAGAGTAAATAATGAGTGATCAGCAGGGCACTGAGTGAATCCAAACTCAAAGAGAGCACTTGACAATTTTTGAAACCATTGTCTTGGAGCTTGTTTTAGACCATAAAGAGATTTTATGAGTCTACAAACAGGTCTTGAATGAGCTTTGATTGTCTTGTTCTTATAGCCAGGAGGTAATTGCATGTATACTTCTTCTTCCAAATGACCATGAAGAAAGGCATTTGTGACATCCATTTGGAAAAGAGGCCAACCCTTGCTAGCTGCCACTGCAATAATAATTCTGACTGTGGTCATTTTGGCCACAGGTGCAAAGGTCTGAAAATAATCCAATCCCTCAGTTTGAGTGAAGCCTTTGGCCACTAATCGTGCCTTGTACCTATCCACAGAACCATCAGAGTTGTATTTCACTCGAAATACCCATTTGCAGCCAACTGGATTTTTCCCTTCAGGCAGATCAGTAATCTGCCATGTGTTAGTATCTTCTAATGCCTGAATTTCTTGATTCATGGCTTTAACCCAGTGAGGATCTTTACAGGCTTTTGTATATGAGCTGGGTTCAACAACTTTGGAGATAGATGAAAGAAAAGAAAAATATGTAGGAGTAATTTTGTGATAGGAAAGATAATTGGAGATAGGGTACAATACCTTGTAAGAAGAATTAGCACTTGATGATGGTAAACCAACTTGGGAAGACAATATGTAGTCAGAATACTTGGTTGGCATTTGAATATGTCTTTTTGGTCTGGAAGAAGACACAGGTAAAATAGGAGTAGGAGATG
Source organism: Kalanchoe fedtschenkoi (assembly GCA_002312845.1). NCBI lineage: Eukaryota > Viridiplantae > Streptophyta > Magnoliopsida > Saxifragales > Crassulaceae > Kalanchoe > Kalanchoe fedtschenkoi. The sequence goes on from NQLW01000011.1 coordinate 7,852,013, forward strand.
TTGTAGGAGAAGGGGAAATTTGATGAACAGTATCTGGAACTTTTGGAACTTCCTCAACAAAAGGTAATGGGGTACTTAATGAAGAATCTGTAATGTAGGGACTATGTGAGGAATTTTTGGAAGCTTGAGGAGCAGAAAAATCACAATAGTCAGAACAAACATGATCAGAGCAGGAATGATCTGATTTATGGGAAGATGGAGGCACTGTAGCAGGAACTTTAGTGACAAAAGGGAAGACAATTTCCTCAAACTTGACATTTCTTGAAATGAACACATTATGGGATTCTAAGTCAAGAATCTTGTACCCTTTTTTACCAAAAGGATAACCCAAGAAGACCCCTTTGATAGCTCTAGAGGTAAACTTATCTCTTTGAGAGATTAAAGTGGATGCATAACATAGACAACCAAACACTTTTAGATTGTCATATATAGGAGCAATGTGCAATGTCCAACAAGACTTCTAGAGGACTTTTGTAGTGAAAAGATTTAGTAGGTAACCTATTTATTATGTAGGTTGCAGTTAAGACACTCTCTCCCCAAAACTTAAGAGGAAGGTTAGCTTGGAACAACAGTGCTCTAGCTAAGGATAGAATGTGTTGATGTTTCCTCTCAACACATCCATTCTGCTGTGGAGTTTCCACACAAGAAGTCTGATGAAATATTCCTTTGCTGTGAAGAAAATGTTTGAACTGAAAACTAAGAAATTCACTACCATTGTCACTCCTAATAGCTTTAACAGAAAAACTGAATTGTGTTTGAACATATGAGTAAAAAACAGCAAAGGTATCAGCAACTTCAGATTTATTTTGGAGTAAGTAAATCCATGTACATTTGCTGAAGTCATCAACAAGAGTTAAGAAGTACTTATATCCATTGTATGTAGGTTCCTTATAAGGACCCCATATATCACAATGAATCAAATCAAACTTTTGTTTAGAATTTGACAAACTAACAGGGAATGGTAGTCTCTTTTGTTTTGCAAACTGAAATATATCACATAAATGTGTTGGCACTTCAAGAAACTGTTTTATTTGAGGAATATGTTGGAGAGTATGGTAAGGGGAATGGCCAAGTCTTTGATGCCACAGTGCAGACAAAGCAGGTTGAGAATTGGATGCTGAAGCAGAAAAGAACTTGAGATTGGAAGAGTAAACTGACTGATATAAGCCTTGAAGTTGGTTACCAATCAAATGCTTCTTCTTCAATACATGGTCCTGTAAAAAACAGGCAGATTGGGTAAAAAGAACTGAGTAATTGGTATTTTTAAGAAGAGAAGATATAGAGAGTAGGTTAAAATTGAAGGAAGAGGCAAACAGAACATTGTGTAGTGTGAGTTCAGAGGTGAGTTTTACTGAACCCTGATGAGTTATGGAGGTGGACTTTCCATTGGGAAGCTGGACAAGTGAAGTGAAAGACTGGGGTTGAATAAGCGAGTGAAATTGTGAGGTAATATGGTGTGTAGCCCCTGAATCAAGTATCCAAGCATTATTGGAGCTAACATAGGCATGAGAACTGGAATTACCTGCAGCAGTATTAGCAAAAATCTCAGAGTTGGTTGTAGAATAACTTGAGTTCATCATCTTGACCAAATCTTGTAAATTGCTTTGAGATATCTGAATGATCTTGTCTTCACCAGATCCAGATGAGACTGACTTATCATCAGTTGTTACAGATGCCATATGAGCATGGAATGAAGATGCCTGAGCAAACTTTTTCCTGTTTGAAAGCTGCTGCTCAGTAGGAGGTTTGTACATCTTGTGTCCTTCAGGGTACCCAATTAGATTATAGCATTGAAATTTAGTATGCCCAACTTTCTTGCAGTAAGCACATTCTGTTGAGTTGGATCTTTGTTGATCTGAATCTTGCTTTACAAATTTCTTATTGTAAACAGGTTTGGCATACATTATGGTTGCTTCAGCTTCAACACTAGATGCTAGTTTCTTCTGACTTTCTTCTTGTAAAACCATTGCAAAGACCTCCTCAACCTTTGGCAAAGGCTTCATTAAGAGTACATTGCTCCTGATTGATGAATACTGAGTATTCAGGCCCATTAGAAACAACATGACAGTATCTTCATCATCTTCATTCTTCTCATCAATATGCCTATCACAGTTTGCATCACAGGAACATTTTCTCAATGTGATCAAGTTTTTGACAGCATCTCTAAGTTCCTTCTGTTTTGCAAAATAATCTGATACTGTCATTGTTCCTTGTTTTGAGTAATATAGTTCATTTTTCAGCTGAAAATTTTCTCGTGGCATTCTTCTCACTAAATCTTGTCATCAGAGTATCCCATATTTCTTTAGGATCAGACAGATATAGCACAGTTTTTGAAATCTCACCTGACAATGAATTTGTGATCCAAGCTGCTACGGTTTCTTTGCAACAGTTGTAATTAAACCACAATTCAGAGTCAATCTTTGGTGCTTCTATGGTTCCAAGTATGAAACCTAGCTTGTTTCTTGTGGACAATGCGACAGTTAAACTTTTCTTCCATTGATGGAAATTTTCCAGTCCGGTTAACATAACAGGTGTGACTTTTGTTCCAGAATGTTCACAGGCTTTCACAAAGAATGGATGACGACTACTAATCTCACTTCTGGTCTCATATTGTTCAGAAATCCTAACATTCTCATTCAGAACAGGGCAAGATTCTTCAGATACACCAATTGTGTTATTATAGGCTTCCATTTCAGATTAGCAAGGTATGATTTCAGCGATCAACAAAGATTCGTGAAGAAATTCGTTACCGAAGCAACAGACAAGCAATCAACGTGATTCAACTAATAAAGCGACGAAGCACTTTATCAAGATTCAGCCAAGATGAGCAACAATTTCAAAGAGAAGACGTTACCGGAATTCAGCCGGAGTTATCTTCAAGAATCGACGGGCACTGGCTCTGATACCATGAGAAATTGTGCTCAGAGAAGTAATTAAACTCCGAATCAATTGATGAATTCAAGTTACAGAATGTGAGAGAGTAAGGTTTATATACAGCTGACGGAGAAGGAAGAAGAAGAAGAAGGGGAATACAACAGAGAGAAACGGCGTCGCTTAACGCGGCGCCAAACATGCTTCAAACGATTCTCAAAACGACGTCGCATTCTCTCCTCCTTTAAACGACGTCGCCCCTTTCTTCTTTGCTTCGCTCCTGCTCTGTTTCCTGCATTCCGCCAGCTCCGCTGCCGTTTATTATGGCTGCCATAAATGGCTGAGAGAAATTTAAAAAATACAACATTCTCACTCACATAATATAATTTTCTGATAACTAACTCCCTTCACGGGTCTCTTTTTTGTGTCGCTCAGGACCTTTTGAATGTCACGACCAGGCCTAACAGAGGAGATTGTTATTGCTGCTGACGCCATGAATGAAGTGTAGAAGATCCTTCCAATTTTAGCAAAGGTTGATCGAGATTGTTTCAAAAAATTAGAAAGTTCAGTGATTTTGAGTCCGACTCTTAAAAGTATAACCGGAGATTTTTAAGTTTAGGAGGGAGAAAATGGGAGAGAAAGAAGGACATGAGCGTCCGGTTCTGATTTCATTTTTGTGATTAATTTCTGTGTATTTTGATATAATTGGGAATTGGCAGAAAAAATGAACAAATTTTCGGCCATATTTTCGAGGTGTTTCGGCTACTGTATAATTTTTTGCGTACAAAAGACCTATAATATATATTGCAGCCTAAAATTGTCTCAAATTGGTCGCAAACACCACTCTTTTACGGACATTTTTAAGCTATATTCAGGTAGAAGCATTAAATGTCATGTTTATTTTGAAACGCCAAAATCTGACACATAATTTGTCAGAAACTGATCACAAATTTGCGGCCAGCGTATTTTGTTTTCCAAAAAATAATACTTTTTGGTATTGCTAGCACTTCGTTTGACGGGCTACACGAGAGAAAAAAAAATCAGAGTGCGCAGTAGCAAGTATGATACCACTTTTCCTACTCCTTTATATTATTTAGGAAAAAAAATATAAATCACATCTAATCAATGACATGTGAGAATAGACATCCACTCATGTCAAATACGATTATTTTGAATATTTACTATTCAATCGTTACAAAGGATTTCACAATTTATCCCTCTGTTTTTATATCCATATCATTTAAAGTAAAATTAAGTAGACAGAAGAAAATTTAATACAAATTATTAAACAAATTTAATTGAGTGCTATTTTTAAAAAAGTTTGTCCAAAGTCTAGAATTGAATGATTTATATTGGTACAATATGATTTTTTTATATGAAGTTGTCTGATAGATATCAGCACAACAAAACTGTGGCTTTCTTATAAACCAAAAGCTGGCTGATAGATATTCACTTTAAAAAATATATGAAGATGGTTGACTTTGGTCAACTGAGAGAGGAAGAAGAGTCTGCAACAACATCCACTTGATCTTCAATGGAGAGAGCAGCAACATCATGGACGCCGCCATTAGTCAGCAGCGGCCTCTCAACGCTCGGCAAAGCACCATTGCGGTACATCTCCTTCTCCAAGTGCAGGCAGTAGCTCTCAAACACCTTGTAGCTCACCGTCACGTCGAAATCAAGCATGAAGAGTAACTCCAGCTCCAGCCTGTTCAGGTCCCCGTTGCTCACTCCCCCCACCCTCGCGTAAAATGCATTGTTATGGTGCCTGCCATGAACCCCCATTCAACAAAATTTATCAGTTTGAAAAGTCAAATGTAGTTCGAGTATTTTCATGGGCACAAAATTTCTGACTCACTCATCGTCGAGTATCTTGGAGGCGACCATGACGCTGGTGACCAGCAATCTATGGACGTTGAGAGACACGACGAGAGACAGCGGATGTCTGTGCACCAATCTATCCACGTAGGCGTATCCAACGACGAAACATGAGGGGCTACAATCCGTGTACTTGTAGATCCTCTCCAAGTACTTGGGAATGCTTATGGCCGGCGCTCTCGCGCCGTTGAACACGCTGAGATTCTTCTTCCCGGATATATCCTCCCACCCATTTCCCAACCCGTCCTCAACCAGTCTATCATTCCTCGCCACCAGTCTTTCGACGACATATGACAGGATGGTGAGGACTCTCGGCGTGGAGCTCGGCTCACACTCTCCATCTATGGCTGCGGCTGCGGCCAACATTTGTGCTCTCACAGCTGCGCCAGCAAGGTGCGGTCTAAAGATGGCTTGGCTCCACTGGTATGAGATGGATGGATCTGAAGTTGGGATTGGCTGGAAACCTCAAGATAATTTGAAAGCGTATGAGGAGGGAGCAGCCATAGAAAATGTGTGGCCTCAAGTACCTTGGCTGGCCATATACCAAAAAGATAATGTGAAGAGCAGCTTCCGGTGGAGTGTCTATCCTAATCTGCCCATGAGGGGTCAGGTTGGATTGAATCCAAGTCTCATCTGATGTGTTGAAAAGGAGAAGACAAACAACATTCGGATATCTGCATGTCATCTAGAAGATGTCACAGTAGTGTAAGATAATTAATGAAGAGAAGTACTGTATCATGTTGGAAAACTAGTTGCCCCCTTGAAGCTTGTAATTATTAAACCAAAGACACCGGCTTTACGGCCCACTGACTTCAATCTCCTCTGATTCTTGGAATCAGATGTCCCCCTTTGGGTACATCGTCGTGCAACCTCAATTCGTAGATACATAAATCAACTGACAACTGCACAGTTGAAGATTGATAAAGAAAAAAAAAAGAGGGTCCCACACTAATGAATTGGGGGCTCCATACGGCAATTATGGAGTCTTGTCGCGACTGACACGCTCTATTTCCTGCTACATGAATTGAGCGATATTCGGATTGTGTTTTCTTAACTATAAATGGACAGCATAATAGAGTGTTTTCTTTGGATTCGGAACTTTATTTTTCCTAGTTTTTTTTAATGTACTTTATAATGGTTTTATTTCACAAGAAAATAAGTAAATGTTTTATTTCTTCTATATACATATTTAGTTGAATGACGAGAATGTTCATATATATATATATATATGGTCCCTAAGGCCAGTTTGTCATATACTCTCTTTGTCCTTTAATACATGTCGTTTAAGGTTAATTTGAATAGATTAAGATGAAGTTAATGCTTGCGATTGAACAAATTTAATGAGTAGGTAGTTAATATTTTTTTAAAAAAAATTAGTGCAAAAAGTAAAATTGGTAGATGATTACTGATGATGAATGAATTTTTTATTGATTATGATAATGAAGTGATAATGTTTGACGTTTTAAGATAATTATTGATAATAAATACGCATTGAAAATTATTAAGTGATAAATAAAAATGAATAAAAAAACTCGATTAAGTGATATGGTAAAAAAAATAAGGGTCCCACACTAAAGAATTGTGAGCTCCATACGGCAATTATGGAGTCTTGTCGCGACTGACACGCTCTATTTCCCGCATGAATTGAACTGTGATTCCACTTCAAAACAAATTAAAAAAATAGGTTTATGTCATGACATGTCATATTTGTGTTATGTCAATTCAATTTTTTCATAAATTTATATTCACAATGAAACAAACATTTCAAACCTCTGCGCATAGACACACATGTCATATTATACATTTTACTATTTTTTTCACATTATTTTAATTAATTTTTTTCTTAATTTAATTTATAATTATTAATTAAAATATTAAATATTAAATATTTGATTATTCACAATTTATTGAAAGTGCTATGTTTGGTTGGAAGCTCATGCCACGTGTCATATTATGGAGTGAGAAGTTATAACCACGCTTCTCCTCATAAGCGTGGTAATAGGGCTACTAGAATAATCAATTACCACGTTTTTAAGTTAGAAACGTGGTAATATGTTATTTTGAATATTTAATATATACCTATTACCACGCTTTCATCTTTAAAGCATGGTAATTGCTTTTTTTACGAACCGCTTCGTGCAGACAAAGCGTTTCAGTGTCAGAAGGTCACGAACATGTTTCCACATTGAAACGAAGCGCTTTGAAATATGACACGAAACTCGCAACAAAGCTTCAATATGGATGCCCTTAACTATAAAAGGACACGTATGAGAACGATGACATAATGGAGTGTTTTCTTTGGATAAGAAACTTTATTTTTCTAGTTTTTTTTAAATGTATTTTGTAATGGTTTTATTACGCAAGGAAATAAGTAAATGTTTTATTTCTTTATATATACATATTTAGTTGAGTGGCGAGAATGTTCATATGTATATTTATGGTTCCTGAGGCCGGTTTGTCATACACTTATCAGGAGTGATATTTTGAGCATTGTAATTAAATCATGTCTAATTCGGTTGTATTACAATGTCACAATTCGATGACACGGATTCTAATGAATGGTCAATTCGTATGAAGATATTTTTTCGGTCTCAAAATTATGGAATTTGATCGAATCAAGCTATATTGAAATAGTTAGAGAGGCATTTGATACTCTCAAAAGGGAAGAAAAAAAATTCAAAAGTGGGAATAAGATGAAAATATCATAAGACTTTATATGCCATCTTTCAGACAATGAGGAAGCTAGTATTGCGAAAAAATCAAAGGTACAATCAACTCATGAGGTGTGGACTATCGTACAAAAAGACTATAAAGGAGTTGAACGGATTTATGTGGATGTGCTTGCAAACGCCGAGTGAGAGTTTGAGTCACTATGAATGACTGACTCAAAAAAGTATCCGTATTTTTTGACCGCTTCTCGGTTGTTTTTAATAATATGATGATTAACGGGGAGACGGAAGGAGCAACAATTTGTCGAAAAGTGTTAAGATCGCTGCCAACAAAATTTGAATATATGAGAAGGGCACAATTCATTATATGTATGTATATGACTGAAAAGTTGTTGAGTTTCTTATTTTCACATGAACAATGTATGAACATATAACTTATCTGGTCAAGCCAGAAGCGAGTGTTGTAAAGCCAAGTAAAAATGAGAAGTCGTGGAGGTTATTGTGGAGGCCGGAGTATAGGCCAAAGTCATAACATAGGACGAGATCAGACCAATGAAAATAATTCTCGTAGAGCTCAAGGAGGGATCATACTGGACAACGTGACAAGACCAAAATCAAATATTGCTATTAGTGTCAATAGTTCGAACAATACAAATTTAAATGTCGAGCGAAACTAGAACGGTTGGAGCAAGCTTGTGCTACCAAAGTACTCCAACATATGGTTCTAGCATGTAAAACCACTGAGGCTTATGGAGACTACTCAAATATGTGGTACCTTGACTTGGAATACATCGACCATATGAGTGGGAGAAATGAGCTTTCATTCAGTTAAATGACTCTGCTCATAACCAAAGTTAGCTTCGGAAACATATCAAAGATCCAAATAAAGGAGAAACATGATATCCTGATCCAGACAAATGATAATACATTTATAAATATTACTGATGTATATTATATATCATACTTGTGTTGGTACCTATTCATTTTAGGACAAACTGTAGGAGAAAGGTCATACCATCTCTATCCGAGATGGAGTTTGTATCATTAAAGACAAAGATCAGAGGATGATTCCAAGAGTCTAATGACGAAGAACAGTATGTTTCCATGGATTCTTCAGAAGAGAATTGAGATGAACTTTTAGATGATTATGAAAGATAACAATTGGATGCGACAATTAAGAATTGGCCAATTATTTTTAAGGGTTGAAATTACTGGTTGCGAAGAAGATTGTGATAGGAAAACTGATTGTTGAAGTACTTAGTCAGTCGTGTGAGGTACGTTTACTTGAGAAGCAACATATACAATTGTTTCCAACTGAAAATGCTAGGGGAGAAACCATCCAATTGAGTTAATTCATACATACTTATGTGGTACAGTAGAGGTGGAGTCTTTTGGATGAAAGTGGTATATGATGACCTCAATTAATGGCTTTTTTTTTAAAAAAAATTGTGTATGTTATCTTAAAGAGAAGTTAAAGACTCTCCAAAAGTTCAAAGAATTTAAGATCTTTGCGAAAAAATAAAGTTTCCACACTCTAAGTACATTGAGATCAGATTGAAGAAGAGAATTCACTTAAAGTGACTTCTCTAACTAGTGTAAAGATGAAGAAATCAAGAGGCAGCTAACCACTAGTTGTACACATCAACCAAATTGCATAGCTGAGAAGAAAAATCTGATAATCTTTAAGATGGCCATAAACATGTTGAAGGCCAGAAGATATCAAAACTATTTTGGGTGGAAGTTGTAGCTTGTGTGGTGTTCTTGTTGAACTGGTGTCCAATGAAGGTGGATAGGGTTGTTCATCAATTTGGTTTTGAACCGAACCGAACCGAATTAAATTATAATTTTATTATTTGATTTTATGTTTTCAATATTGAAAATCAAATCTACTCGAATTGGTTTATTTTGATTTGGTTTGACCCAAAATTGAAAAATTAATTAAAGTACTTTTTCTTCATACAACTTTTACTTAATAACAATTTGAATAAATCGATAAAAATTAGAAAAAGTAAATATGTTTCTTGTTTATTATATAACTATTTATGAAATAGTATAATAATCAATTTTGAGCTTCAAATATCAATGAAGTAATAGAAAAGAGAAAATAAATATATATATTTTATTATTATTTTAATAATTCAGTTTATGGTTCAATCACAACATAAATATCAAGATTGATTAGCGAACATTAAAAATTCTAATAATTTAGTCAGTTTGACAACCGAACTATTAAGCATCAATACTTAATTATTTTTAACCGAATTGAATTGATTTGGTTCGATTTTTTTTTATTTTGACCGAATTAAGGATAGCACTAAAGGCGGATCATGAAAAGACACCAATGAGAAATGTAGTGTTGAGAAGCCAGATGTTTCTTGCATACGTGTATTTGGATGTGTCATATTCTCTTGTACCATACTAACATCATAAGAGGCTCGATGACCAGAGCATCTTCGTTGGATACAATAGTGATATGAAGGGGTGAAAATTGTATGACCCTACCACTAAAAATTTGATTATCAGCTGAGATGTGCAGTTCATTGAAAATAAGGTTTGAGATTGGTCTCAAAAGGATACTAGATAGCCTACTAGTGTTTTTACTGAGGGGGAAGCAGTTGAGCGAACATGTGCACTAGTTGACTCACTTGACCGATCAGTTGAATCAAAATCCAGTAGACGTCCAAGGCGAGCCAGAATTTCATCAGTCTTCGTGAAACAATGTGAGTCACTCAGGATAATGAGGAGAACAATGTTGATGAAACTATGGTGAATTATTAGTTTGTAGATTGTGGTCCCGTAAATTTTAAGGAGGTGGCAAAAAAAATGAGTTCAAGCCATGTATGCAGAGATTGGATTCTTGAAAGAATAACATGTGGGAGTTGACGCCTTTTCCTATTGGGTTACAGGCGATGGGAGTAAAATCGGTGTATATGACGAAGTACAATCCTCACTGTGAGGTTGACTATTTCAAAGCGAGTCTAGTGATGAAAGGCTATGGACAAAAGTTCAGAAATGACTATTTTAAGATATATGCACTAGTTGTTAGAATTGATACTATTTTTATCATAATAGCAATAGCAATCTAGAACAAGTGGAAGTTACATCAGATGGACGTGAAGTCAGCATTCTTGAACAAAGTTCTAGAAAAAGAGGTGTATGCGGACCATTCATTGAGATATGTTCTGAGAGGGCTGGAGAATAACGTCTACAAATTGAAGAAAGAATTATAAGAACTGAAGCAAGCTCTGCGATCGTGGTACATGATGATTGATATGTATATATTGGGTAATAATTTTCAAAAGTACTCTTACAAGCACATACTATATATCATGACAAGTATAGATGGTGTTGCTAGTAATATGCTTATATGTAGATTATCCGATACTCACCGGGAGTTCAGGAAAGTGATGATTCGTTAATTGAGATGATTGACATGAAATTGATGTCATACTTCTCAGGCACTGAGGTTGAACAAAATAATTAAGGAGTTTTCATTCTTATAAAATTATGCTAGATATATTATAAAGAAATTCAAATTTGAGTTAATGAAGCTAGTGCGCACTTCAGTTGCTAAGAGGCTTGAGATGAAGAAGGATGGAACAGGAGAGATGGTAAACCTCACTTACTTCAAGATCATAATTGAAAATCTTCGCTACTTGACTTGAACTAGATTGGACATTGTATGAAGTGGAGCTCATCAGCCGATTCATAGAGCAACCTCAATAGTCACACTTGCTAGCAGTAAAACGGATACTTCGATATATTGGCATATCATGAGATTATGTGATTCTATATTCTTACACAAATGACTTTGTCTTACACAAAAGATTATATCAGACTATGCTTTCTATTTTGTAGATGTAGTGATTTCATAGTCGTCAATAAACTAATAGGTTGGTGTCCTTTCTATAGCTGAAACAGAGTATATTGCTGTAACTTACACATCTTGTCAAGCAGTTTGTATTCGATAGATATTGAAGACTTGAAACACAAGCAAGAGGAACCCATATTTAATATGTGTGATAGTAAATCGGGTATTGCATTAGCTAGAACCCAATATTTCATGAAAGAAGCAAACATATTGAAATCACATAGCACTACATTAGCGAGTTGGTCAAAGATTAAAAATGAGTTACTATTCTACAGAATTGTGGAGCAAGTTGCAGCTATCTTTATTAGGAGACTCTCAGATGATAAAAATTGAATTATCCCGAAAAATACTTAGAGTTGCATTTTTTTTATCAAGGATGAGTTTTGAAAATTGATAAAAAAAAAATGAAGGGGCTCACATAATGAATAGTCAGTCCTTCCTTTGGCTCTTTACGATACTTATGGAAGGGTGTCAGCCAATGTTGCACTTCTCCATTGATACACTCTGTTTCTTAATACACAAAAAATATATGGGAAGAGAGGAAGTTTCACATATGTGTCCGTGTTTAAGAGAACAAAAATAATCCCTCAGACTCTATAGGTTGTTTTTGTAATAGTTTTATATCGTAAGAAAATAAATCAATTTTTTCATTGTTTTTCAAATGTCATCAAATTCCATATGAGCATTGCAGTTTATGTATCCTAACATCTGTACCTGGATATGAGAAAATAAAAGAAAAAAACAAAATGTTTGGGTATCAATTTTGAGCTGAACAGGGGTGAAGTGTCCATAGGAGGCTTTCCGAGGCTTCAAAATCAGACGAGGAGTCTAACAATGTGCATGCTATGGTTATACATTGTGATTGCTGTTGGAGCCAAGTAACGTGGTTTCTTCGCTTGGGATCTCATTCATGGAAACAATGGGCAAGTTTGATTTATTGGTCATCTTGTTCCACTCATTCTCAACACGGAAGAATGCCCACTGGAATCGACGGTAGATTTCCAAGGCAGTGATAGTGAATACTGTAATATGGTTGTGCCGAAGATGAGCAGACAACTTGTATGTCCATGTGCACCGCAGAATCAAGTTGCTGCTAAGCACCCAAAAGAATACCTGCAAATCCATACATCACCAATATTATTTGCCGGATGTGACGCTACTCATCGAAAATGTGTGGTCCGGCAAGTTACTTGCAATGAGAGCAGTTGTGTAGAATGAATGACTACAGTAAAAGAGGGGAGAAAAACAGGCTTGTGGGGAGCGGTTCGATTGGGTAGCTACTCATCTATGAATCTTTTGGATAATGTACGAAGCATAGCAGTTTTTTGACATGCCGACTAAGAGACACAAGTGGAAAATGATCGATTCTTACCCATTTTCGCCCATGAAATACGTAAGAGAATAGGCTGGGTTTATTGAATTTGAAGACCCGGGTAAGCACGCTGAAACAAGAAAAATTATGTCAATGATGTGAATACATTTTCCAGTTGAGTTTGATACAGTGGTGATATCGGCTAATTTTGTAACTTTTAGTTCCAAACCAGGCTTGCATTTTCATATTCATTCTCATACAAGTAGAGAATAGAGATACAATGTTTTTAAACTGAATCACATGGAAAATCCAGAAGCACAGAGAAACAATGACGAGATAAACATTACGACCCTAGTGACCATTACTTGAGAACATAAACATGAAGATGGTTGATGTTCCATACCTTAAATCCCAATCTCGGGTCACATCCCAGTAAAAAGAATACATGGAATTGATAACACCTGATAGTAACCAGAGAGGACGATACACATTTGTCCAGCTCTCTGGGATGACGTGATATTTAAGGGCTGATAGAAAGATAACTGGCACCGCAGTTGAATACTTCAAAGCTGAATCATGAATAAAGGGGCAAGGTATTCAACAAATTTCACAATTATCGAAATTTCAGGTAGATAGATATCGATATGCCATCCAAAGGCACCTCAAAAAGATACATGAAAACGGGAAGACACAGACATTTGTAGCTAAAGAGCTGTACCGTTGAAAAGTGATGTCCTCTCACGGGTATCCTTGTATTGACGAAGACACTGGAATAATCTGAAAATGTAAGGCAACACAAGGACAATGGGGATCGCAGCAGAATGGCTACCACAAACGGAATCAGCTTCAAACCACGCAATAGTGGCAACCTGTAGAAATTTGAATTGAAGGCCTCTTCAAATGAATGGATGTGATATTGCAACAGACCTCAAATGTACATTTGAGACCTCTCCAGACTATGTACGAACCTGTCGATGAACCATGCGGCAAACTGATCGCTCCATATCTGAAAAAACCTGCATGAGACATTCACTTTTAATTCGTTAATGAAATGAAAATGTGAATAACATAGAGGATATAAGTAGTTTCTGATAGATTTCTGCAGAAAAATGGACTGTTAAAGCGTAAAACTAGACTATTGGTTCTTTATCAAGCATCCAAACTCCTATGATATTTAAAATCTAGTGTCTGTTAGGTTCTTGATATTTGCTTAACAGCAAACAGCTAAGCATACGATTGAGGGTGTGTTCTCCCCACCTTATTTGGAGATTATATTTTTAATCTTCAGGTGGTCAGTTCAGTTAAGCTCTTATTTGTTAAAAAATTTTGAGTTCGCTTAAAGCAAAACTAAGGATTTCGCTCTTTGTTTTTCATGTAAATTCAGTTCAGCTCAGTTACGATAAGTTTAGTTCAGCGCTAAATAAATTGAAAAGAACACACCTAATTGCTCTATCTCAAGCATCCAAGCTCCTACACTATTTTAAAATCAATCTACTGGCATCATAAATCATATATGATAATGGCTGTGATTTTCCCACCTTCGACATTGAAGTCATAATATCAGCCAAGAAGAAGTCAGGGAACGTTATTGCCTGTAATAAATAAAAGACTGTCTTCAAATTATCATTCTGGGAGGTGGGAACACAGATGTCTCAAGTGCTCACAATACCCAGGAAATTAAAAGAACCAAGTTAACTCGTAAAACTTGCCTGTAATGGCAAAACAATGCGCCACAGCGTTCTTAACAGAAAATACCGAGATGGCAAGAAGAAAATATCAAAAGGGGATATGAGGATCATTACAGAAGCTGCATATAAGAGCACCTGCAGTATGTAAAATGATTTGGTCACAATGGTGAATTGTTTAAGAAGCCAACTAAAGGATTTAGCAGTAATTCAATATTTTGGTTTAAGAGCATCACAATTGTAAGTTTATAAAAGATATTCAAGGGCATGTTTATAATCCTATCAATGGTGCACTTAAACGACTTATTTAATTGTTCATACTGCACTCCATAAGGAGAGCAGCAAAATTATACAAAATTGATCAAATTGCCTCTTTCCTTTCTCTCAGCAAGGAAATAAGCATATGTTGACATCCACATCTAGAAACAGTTACCTACACATTCTTTTCTGCTGACGTGTATATTCAAATGAACTAAACAAATGAACCAAGAAAACTGAAAGAGGAGGCATCTATTACACTGGTTGGAATGCAGCCAGGGATACTTCACCGTGTGAATAAAGGTATAGGTACGCCGTCATGCTAGTTGGGACAATAATGGTCATCCAGGTAGCACACTGCATGCATTAGTAACACTTCAAGTCAATTGAAAACCAACGTACAGATCACTTGTCACTACAGTACAAACATTGAGAAAAAGTACTATATCTAAGCAGCCTGAACTAGCTGCTTCTCAACGTACAACAAATACAAGCCTTGGCAAACAACCAGGAGCTCTATCAAAGTATTTGTGGTATTAGATCCCGAAACAGTAATGGGCAATTGCATTGTTTGCGGATATAAAATAAATCAATTCGCATTACGTGTATTCCCAGTCTTTAAGATGAGCATCCTCTATGAAAATAGAGGAGCAAATGCCGAAAATTCACTACTTTACTATGAGGCTGGCAGTACATCATTGTACCTTCCATATTTCTTTGTGAGTCAGATGGTATTGGTCCAAGTCAAATACTTTGGAATAATTGATGGTGGAGTTAGAAAAGACCCACAAGTTTATTCCCCAAAGCCAAACCATCAAATTCTGCAATAGCAGAGCCAATGAAAAGCAGCTTCCATAAGGAATACATATATATGGACTGAAAATAAATTGAAAAAAATAATATTACTTACTAACCACAAGAAGAAGAGGATTATAATAAAGAAAAGCTTCGTAGAGAAACAGATCCCACTTCTCACCAATTCGCATGACTGAATCCCATCCAGTCTGCATGATGTGTCCATATACAGAAATAGATAGTGTCAAAAAAATAGGGTGGTACAGATGTCAAAGAATAAAAATAATGTTGATAGCCGACCTCACAACAGATGAAACCCCAAATGATAAACAACAAAACCTAACAACAATAAGAATAAAAGTGTCAAAAACCTAATGCTGAAGGAAAATCAAAGTAATATAACAATTTTGAAGCAAAAGTGGGAGTACCAGAAGTAGGAAATGATGAAATAAACAACATTTACTAGCAACAGAATAAGAGATTTTGTTCTCACTTGTCAATGTGAAGCTGATAATAATCAAGATGCAATAATCCACATTTCGTTAAGAGAATTCAGTACGTAAACAACATATAAAGTAAAGTTGCAAGAGTAAGAACCTTGAATCTCCAAAGCAATATGGGAGATGGCACTATCGTGGCAGCACTCAAGGGTGTGCTTGAACCCTTCATTTCATCTGACTCAGTTAAAAGCGGGAAACCTTCTTCTGCACTGCTCCCACCTTCGTTTGAACCTGAAGTTGAACTTACAGTTAAGAGGAAAAATAAAATATGTATAAATGACAATGTCGATGAAATGATCACAAAATCATATTTTAAATTGTCTCCTACTGGGATCAATGAACACAGGTCGGCTTCCAGATTTCCTTAGATGTGGACTATAGGAAGGCACTGTCACAGACCCACCATACATAGGTAAAGCTGCAAAACTCAATGCAGCCTAGCTTTGTTTGTCAGTATGAAGTTGCTGCAAGCGAATCACAAATTCATCAGGTCAACACACAGGTCAAGAAGATGACCTACAAAACAAAGAACTTTCTTTTTGAATTGGGCACCGGCTGTAACTTTTCCTGACTTCATAACTATAAAAGACAGCATAATCTCTAGTAAACTTCAAATTATATTAATTTTCCCTTTCAAATCTGAAACTATTTTGTATTTTGATGATTATCAGACTCTATTATAAATGCATTATAAATGGATTCAAACTGGTAACCACCACACAATAATAGTACTTGTAACATATCAAGCAACAACCCATAATGTGAGCTCAAGTCATTTCTCCTGTGCAACTTTTTATTGCCAAGTTATGTAGCACCCTTCAAACACATAAAACAAGAGACATAAAAACAAAAAAACTCTATAAAAAAACTCCATAAATCATCCACCATTTGGCTCTTGTAGCATCTATGAGAACATTTTTGCTATTAGATCCAAAAAGACAGGAACCAACAACCTCAAAATACCATCACATTTCTCTGTAAAACAAAGTCCAACATAATGTTATTGAATCAGCAATAGAACCTAGCACTCCTATTTGAAGCCAATCAATACATTCTAGCAGACAACACATTAGACATAAAGCCTGAACATATAACATGCTCGACTAATTGTAAACAAACTTCCTGGTCCCCACACCGTTCAACCATCAACAAACGACAACACTTACATTGAGCATCGCAGCACAGCATCTACACAGTTTTCTCGATCCTATGCCAAACTCATCAACCAAATTCTAATTTAAACAGAAAGGCAGCTCAAACAAAACGAAACCGTCAACGAGCAGTAACCGTAAATGATCGGATCTGCCGAACCAAATGTGAACAAATCGCAGCAGATCGTTCAAAACGCACCTCAAATTTCGTCTCTCCAGGCAGGAAAATGTTCAAAAAACGCAGAAATTTTCAACTCTGCTTCACTGGACACCGCTCGGGGAAGTGCAATATGACGACTTCCTTGAGATTGAAGAAGTCGGAGATGATGGAGGAAACGCGCATCGCACTAGCGCACGCGCAGTCGCATCACAGGGGTAGTTTCGTCATTTTACCATTTCCCTCGGACATCCTCGTCTCGGTGGAAGTTTGGATTCGACATCTGCACTTGTCAAATTTG
>NQLW01000011.1:7869895-7893109 GCA_002312845.1 Kalanchoe fedtschenkoi
CGCATGTCTCTCAGGTAGTCTGAATTTTTGTTAACCCTTATTTTGATTTAGGGATAATGTGAGGAAAGGTAAAGAGATAGAAAATTGGACGAAATTGATTTTAATTCAAAGCGTTCTTTTTTCCTTCGTCCATTTTCACACTTCAACAGCGAAAATGATACATCTGTGAGATGGCATAAACACACACATGTCATTTTCGTTGTTCGAAAGTGCGAAACTGTTGTGATTTTCTTGTTCCCAAATCGCGATAAAGTTAGTATCGGAGATAAACCAAGCGCAGATGCAGAAATGATTGAAAACAAAAGAAAAATGACAGTTTTGAAAAGAAAAAGAAACACGAAATTGCATATTTAATTTAGAAAAAGTTTGGAGAGAAAAATTTTATTAAACTATTTCTTATACTCTACGCATAATTTTCCATCCCTAACCAAATTAAAGGGAAAATGAGATGAGTCTAGAGGGAATTCATTTTCCAGTTTTTCTTTCCTCATGGGTCAAAATATGAATATTATTGTGGACCTGTATGTACCGATTTTTTGGTTAATTGGGGGGAGACTGGTTTTTGTGAATGGACAAAAAAAAAAACTCAACCTTTGTGTGTTTTGTTGTTTGATTGTAGGAATCTTGCAGGGAAGTTCAGGAGGTGATAAGTTGCTTGAAGCCAGAGGTACGAGAATAGTTGGTGATATACTCGTTTTGTAAAGGTTCTCAATATGGATCCATTGAAGAAGCACGAGATTACATTTTCTGATTGGGGTTGATGTGTAATCAGGTGGTATTTATAGAGTTATGCAGTGGCCGAGTGGCTATCCTCACTCATCAGAACTTGAAGGTATAGACTGGTTTCTTTGCTTGCCTCATTTTGTTGATGCGAAATTTGATCTTCTGCTGTTGCTTTGTCATAGGAAATTGCGTATTTTGACAAAGCTTGTATCTTTTTTTTCTTGTGTTTGTTACGTTATGGATATTTCGGAGATTAGGGCATCCCCATTGAAACAAACCAAAAAATTGGTTCGTGTCATGCCACATCAGATTTGTGTCATGTCAACTCAGTATTTTCATAATTTTCCTTTTCACAAACCTAAACTCCCATTGAAACAAACCTCTCAAACCTCTGTTCATGGGACCCACATGTCATATTATACTTTTTTTCTATCTTTTCATATTATATTAATTAAATCTTTTCTAAATTCATTAAATATTTAATTATTTATAATTATTAATTCATATTACTTTTTTTGACATTTATATGTTAAAAAATTTAAATAATAAAATATTTCATCAAACCATAAAAATAATAACGTATTAAACGTAACATTCAATTTAGTACATTTCAAGCTTAAAATAAATAAAATAACACTCAATAAAATCGATTTTTAATCACGTGATCTTTAATCAAGTTTTGTGCTTCCAAACGTGATTAAAAATTGATTTTTAATCACGTTTAATACTTTCAAATGTGATTAAAGATCACGTGATCTTTAGTCACGTTTCGTGCTTCCAAACGTGATTAAAAATCAATTTTATGAAACGTGATTAAAGCTTTTTCACGAACCGCTTCGTGCAGACGAAGCTGCTTCGTGTCAGAAGGCCACAAACCGACCTCCCCATCAAAACAAAGCGGTTTGTGATCTGACACAAACCTTTCCACAAACCTTCAATGGGGATGCCCTTAAAATATGACTTATCTTTGTGAGCTGGCCGTCAAGCTCTCAAAATCCTGTCAGGGGACTTTAGGTGATCCGTATAACTTTTCTTTTGTATAATTTCTATTGTGAAGGTACCTACCTTGAAGGAAATGGTTGATAGCTTGAAGAAGAAGCAGAATCCTTTTGGCATAATCTATGGCTGGTTTCTGGCTAAGGTAAGTTCTTACTTTCGGAATTATGCTAATCTGACCCTTTCTGTTGGGTTTTTGATGCTTCTAACTAAAGAAAAAATTGGTTTATCATTAGGTTGCCAATCAACTGGAGGTTTTCCCTGGTGCTGAATTCCGTGTGGCATTTGATGAAGCCATGAAATATGGGGGAAAGGTTGTGCTTGGTGACCGCCCCATACAGGTAGATTTCGTTTCTTCTACTAATAAAATGATTTTGTCATTTTAACTTGCTTGCTTTATTGACTAAATGAACTTCGACACTGGACGGGGAAAGCATTTAATTGCCTGACATAATCTGAAGTTTGAGCATGTTGAATTCGTAAGGTTGACTCTTTATATTTTGTTTCGACGCTTAAATCTTCAGTATCTGCGATAGCCTTTTCATGTCCGTTGGTCATTGCACAGTAAAAATACCCATCTTCTTATATCGATCTGCTAATAATGAATTCACTAGACATATATTGCTCTACCGTCAGATCACACTGCGAAGAACATGGGCGAAAATGCCCGTTTGGCACAAGACGAAGCTGTTGACCTCATTATTTTTCCAATCTTTGTTTCTGCCGAGTGCTAGTGTTCTTAATAAAATGGTACGAACCTCGTCATTCACTCTGCTATAATCATCGTGCCAGATTTACATCCGAAAACTGCGTCAGATGGATAATATTATTCAAACTTGACTTTGTCATGTCCCAGCTGAAGGAGATGAATGACTCAGACATGCTTACCCTTGTAGTCCAAGAAATGAGCAAGCGGTTTCCAACTCTAATGGAGACCCTGGTTCATGAACGAGATCAGTGAGTATTTGATTCCCTCTCTCTAATAATACGCAAGCTTCTGCTGATTTTGGGCACTTGGCTTACTATCCAGATACATGTCGTCAACATTGCTTCGAGTTTCCAAAGAGAGTCGCTCAGTGGTGGCAGTTGTCGGCAAGGGGCACCTTAAAGGAATCAAGGAGCACTGGCAGCAACCCATTGATGTTAGACCCTCTTCCATCTTATCCTCCTAATAAACGTATATGTTGGATGACAGAGGTATGTCATGTGTTTTATGTTTTTTTCAGCTCGCGAAGTTAATGGAAATGCCTTCTCATAAACCCCGCATTACCGTCAAGAGGATCGTAGGCACTCTAGGTGCTGGAGTAGCGGTAGCAGCCATAGTTGGAGGACTTTTTTTCTCCAGAAAAAAATAGTATGCGCCGCACACTGAAGGTAGTTAAATTTTACAGAATCTCAGAAGGTTTTTCCTAGCTAAATTTTTGATCATTTTGTTCCAGTTTTTATGTAACGTAAAATGAGATAGACAATCAAATGTTTCCGAGTTCGAGTGATTCTTTGATCCACAGGTTCAGTGGACTGTAGACACCACCAATGAGAAGATGACATTTTGCTCATTGAAAAGTCAAAGTATCACATGTCAATTCACCATTGGAATTGGAATTGGAATTTTTAGACTTTTCAATCCATTACGTGGCTGGTCAAAGTACCACTTGCCGTTTTCTCATTAGTGTGTCCACTGTCTTGGTTACATTTGACCTTATTTTTGCTGTTCGTTTTATCTTCATCAGTTTCAAATTAATCATAGAATAAACATTCAGAAAATATACATAAAATAAAATGGAATAAAAGCCTGATCAGGCTAACAAGAAATGAAGAAAAACCAACCGACAAGTCCAGTGTAATGAATTTAACTGTTAACCTTGCCGCAGACTTTTCTGATTTCGCCGCTCGTTCCTGTCTTAACCCCGATCCGACCCATCTTCTCCATGGACCTAGCAAACTCTGCGAAGAAGCTCTGTACTGACCCCTGCAGGATCTGGTTAATCAGACTGGCAGCATTGGAGTTTGTTGTCAGAGCCGCGTCAGACTGGAACAATCCCCTTCGTTTCAGAAGCAGCTGGTAGTAGCTCAAGTCGAATGTCCTGAAGCTGCCCGGGTCCATTTCCACGAACGTGACATTGTCGTTCTGCGTCCTGCATTTCCTAGACTTGAGATTGGCCGCGTACTCGCTGTCCAGCGCTGGGTCTTGGTCCCCTGCTCCGCTGAAGTTGTAGAGACGGTTCGAGAACTGGTTGCAGTGTCCGATTCCAATCGTGTGGGCACCTAAATGACCTCAGAGTGTTACTCAGCGACAAATTGAGGCGTCATGGTTGCATATGGGCAAAATTCAAGTATGGTCTTACCTGACAGTAGAACCAGATCTGTCACATTGAGGCCTTGGTTACCAAACAGTGTCTGCAGAGTTGTGAAGTTGCTTGTGGGAGCTGGGATATTGTTCAAAGCTTCAGTTGCGTTTGAAACTGTCCCGTCTCGGCGTCCAGTCGGAACTGACCAGGACGGACCGCCCTGTGCAAACCAGTGTTCAGAAATTCGAACACTGTATAGTAAACGAGGGCCTTATGGAAAGACATGTTTTTCTTACTGTGGTTACAATAGCGTCTCGTGCGACCAAACTGATGATGTCAGCGCAGGAGACTACGCCGGGACATGCTGCTTCCAGCAGGCTTTTGACGCTGTCGATGAAAGCGAAACCTCTCAGTGTCAAGTTCGGGGTCGCATCTCTCTCGGCCTGGTTTCCTGAAGTGGCGTTCAGGAGCACCGACCCATCGCAGCCCTGTACAAAAATAAAGCAAATGAAATCGCCAGTTTGCAATCAAGAGAGAGGTTCAGTATTCAGTCAGCTCACGCGCACATTCAACAAATCTCTGCTCATATGGGAGTGGATATTTTTAGGCAACATATCAACCACCAGATCAACACGTTTCATTTGAGGTGAACAAGGAGTACTCACCCGAACAAAGCAATCGTGGAAATGCATTCTGATCAAAGCTGCTGCCAGCGACGGGGCGTTGGGGATGTGCTTGTTGACATAGTCTTGCACGATCTTCTCAGCATTCGGGCAACTCTGCGCGTAGAAGTTGAGTGTCAGCTGAGCGTCAGTCAAGCCCAAGATGGCGGAAATGACAGCCATTACAACGCCAATCTTCATCTCTAAGCAATCCTAATAACTCTCAACGCTAACACTGACAATCATCTGGCATAAACCTGCACCTGTTATTTATAACAAGACTGGCCAAACCTTTGAACAGCAGAATCTCTACTTTTTTGCCTGCTCAGTGAACCTGCTTTCAGCAAAATCTTAAATTAATGTTAAAGTGAATCATAATTAAATCATAATTAACAAGATATGTTAGCTGGTTCTGGAACAGGACATTTAGCATCAGACTGTTGCTTTACATTAACTTATTCCTGAATTGCGACTTTTATGGCGTCTGCCAACCTGTGCTTTTATCCGTTGCCATTTCACCGAACAGTTCCTCATTTCTACATAGTCGAGATCCCAATCAGCCCGAACAAATCGCTTACAGACATGCATAAATTCTTAGTCTATAGAGCTGCATCAGCTGCAGCGAGTGTTACCTGCTCTAACCACTGACATCATGCTAACCCCTTCTGCGGATAAGTTGAGGCTAACGATTGAGTAACAGGTGCACCTAATCTCATAACAAATTTTCTCCCTTTTGATCAACTTTCAAAGTTTGATAGTTTTTTTGACAAAAGAAATTGAACGTGTGATATTCAACAAATATGCGACTCTGGCTGGCACTGAAGAGGGACTGTTCGCTGTTTGGCAGTGACCAAAAAGTGTCGGTGGCTCCATCGTGAATATGTGAATTCTCGCTCCGCATTTTTTTTCTTTAATAATCTCGGAAAATTTTAATGAAAAGAAAAGAACCAAATACCTCTGGTGTTGCTCCTTTAGTAGCTGCTAGTGCTGGTGGAGCCAAGCTCATGACCACTTTATGCTTTTATTTCAATAACATTCCAGATCATTGATCCAAGCAATTTTGGGTAACAATCGGAATCGTCGTGGCGAAGAAACCTACTTGACATGAAGCTCCAGTCATTTAACATAAGCCAAGTGTTTCCTGATTTCACCCTCTACAGTCTGCACCGGTCCTTATCCCAACTCGGCCAAACTTAACCATGGATTCGGCGAAGTCTTCCGCAAAGGTGGATCCATGAGTCCTGGCTTGGTGTTTCACATAGGCTCGTCTAAGCAATGTTGCGGAGAGCAGCATCAGATTCAAACAAGCCTTTTTTCCTTTCAGGACGTTTTTATTATAGGCTTCGTCGTTTCACGCCTCACGGGTCCATTTGAACAAGGATCGTTAAGATAAGCACCTTGGCTTGTTACGTTGTGCGTTTTAGTAGTTCTCTGTTGGTGGGATTGAGTTTAGAGTCAGCGCCTCCTTTGCCGGTGAAATTAGTCAGACGGTATGCCAATGGTGGACAAAGGGAGACGCCAATTGTATGTGCACCTATACAAACAGTTCATTCAGAAAGTGGACCACAAGTTATCCTCGGAAACTACAAATGTAGATATAATTTTGTGACATAAAATTTTAGTAAAATTTGATCGTGGGTGTGCTCTCAACGATAATCAAACTCAGGAGTTTATAAGTGGATGTCATGTCACCATTTGTTAGTATAGTTGTTCCACATTCAAACTAATTGAAAATAAGTGTGAAAGCCTAACTATATTTAATGTGCATTTGTATGAATAAGATGTTGATTCAATAATTTTGAAATTATTTTAACAATCTAAATCATGGGTTCGAACATATGTCTTACCACATAAAAATGATGTGTTTGAGGTGCGCGTGAACATCCGGTGATTTTGAGCACACCCAAGTGACACGATCGATTTACAACAAGTTGTGTTCACACAAGTGCCACCATATCAGCCCAAGAAACCATGCCAGGACACTTCTTCTCGACCGCTTCCTTTACCATATTTATAACTGGAAGCAGGTCTGGCTAAGGCCCTGTGCGCCCCAACATATAAAAGGCCCCCACAATCTAAAATCCGAATCTTTGCTCTAGCGAGACAAAAGACCCCAAAATTGCAAAAGTTATGAAACTTTAGCTCGAGCGAAACACAAACCATAGCCAGGCCCAATTTGGGAGAAGCCTTTGGCTAAGTTCGTAGTTAATGATTCCAACTATGAACGAAGTATTAGCTTTACGCTTAACCTTGCCTGTTGCTGGCACTTTGTAATTCGTGATGCAACTCTCTTGCGTCATATATCAGAAACATTTTTTACAACTTCTTGTTTTCACCTGTGTGGGATATAACGTCAACTGCCCCAGACTGTTTGTAACTTGCGGTCCCAATACTTGGGCAGTATTCATCAACTTTCCACACACGTTTGTTTGTGCCAAACAGTGAAAGATTTAGTAATCAAAGAGTGTTTAAAAATTACCCCAAAATTTATCTATTTGCCCACTGCTACTGGATGAGCTGAGTTTGAGAACTTAATTTAAATTGAGGGGAGGTTTCAAGGTAGGTTCAAGCTTGCCACTGGGGTGTCTGTTTTTTGTTAAACAGTTTGAGCTCGTATCGTTTACAATAAATCATTTGAGAGCCTTTTTTTTGTTCGGTCAGGGCCCCCAATTTGTCCGGGCCGGCCCTGCCTGGAAGACTCTGAGTGACTGATTAGGCCTTGCCTTTTCTCAGCCTTAACTTTCCCACTAGAGTTCAATAGCACCTAAGCATGACATCCCAGCAACCGTTAAAATCCGAAGGCATTGGTTTTAGTCCTGAAACTTGTCAACGTGAGAGCTTAAGGCCTAACTTGGCCACCTACTCTGACAATGCAGTCATGAATACGCAGCCTTAGCTAGCTGAGGGGCGCTGCTGCTGATCTTTTTTGTTGTCTCCCGCACGAGTGTCTCAAACCCATCACATGTTTCGTCGTAGTAGCCACGCCTCAGCCCTGAGTCCTAATCATAACGATGAGTCCTAATCACAAACAGAAGCTGAAGAAAACAAATCAGACCCAGCTTAGCATCGGTTTCCATTTCAGTGAATGCTGATGCGCTGTGCATATGACTCGAGTTGATTTGAACTCCCATTTATACGAATATTTGCTAACAATCCCAAAGTTCTAGGTTCGAATTTTGGTGATACCGCATTTACGTTTTGATACGTTGAAGGTGCGCGTGAGCTGGCCGCCGTGGGTAAGGATTTGTGTATTGTGATTGTTGCCATTTGTGCTTCTTTGGTTGCTGCTGAGTGCCGGTTGCCTGATAGCTACGTGCACTGTGCCCACGGCTCTTCTGAGCTAAAATGCCGGCCTGAGATTCTCATAGAGCAGGCGCAAACACGGACACCAACCTCAATCTGGCGCATGATTTTACGTTCACTTATGTTGTGTTCTTGACTCTAGTCACGTTCTTCAGTTACAACTCTTGTGACCATTGGAAAGTTCGTGGATTTGGTTTTGAGAAAACAAAGGAGAGAAAAATACGGAAAAAATGAAATTATTAAAAACTTTATATTATTTTGTTTTTGTGTGGTTATGAGTGATAAATTGGTATGAAATTGTTTTTAAAATAACTAAAGTTTCTTTCTCGCTGCCTATCTAATTTCCTTTTTTTAAAATTTTTTACTCTTTTTTCGATATCTCATTCTTCCTAAACGAAATAACGTATCAGTAATAAATAAATAAATTTTCATATTTTGATTTGTCATGACATATTAAAATAAAGGGGAAATATGAGATAAAAAACAGTCTCCTTCAATTTTGACGAATAAAGTACTTATATTATATTTTTTTCTCTAAATTTTTTATGATGCAAAACGAACATTGATTTTAATTACACATTCAGTGTATAACAAATTTATGTCATACATGGATTGATGGATATGCTGACATGTACTGTATTAAATTTGATTGTTATACATTATGTAATTATTATTTTAATTTTAGGAAAAAATATTAAAGGAAACTTTTCTGATGTTATTAATCTGATTCGCAACTCCAAGATAAAAGTTAAGAAATTTAATTTCAAACAATCAAGTGATTTGCTGTCACTCCAAGATAAATTAAGGAATTTAATCTCAAACAATCAATTGATTATGATAATAAAGTGATTAATGTTTGATATTTTAAGATAGGTATTGATATTAAATACGCATTGAAAATTGTTAAGTGACAAGTAAAAGTGAACAAAAAAATTCAGTTAAGTGACATGTAAAAGAGGACAGAGGGAGTACTTCTGTTCGCTAATACATGTCAGTCAAAAAGTTTGTAGATTAAGAGAGTCATTAATGAAATAGAGAATGAAAACAGTTGGAAGGTAGTTTGAGAAGGAAAATGACGAGGAAAAAAAAAGAGAGAATCGAGATAAGTGAGAGAGTTTGAGTTGGAAAAAAAATAAAATTTGTTTATTAATGTCTGCTTTTAAGATAGCTATGTTAATTAAATACACATTGAAATTGAACAATAGCAAGTAAAATATGACTGAATGAGTAAATATGAATCAAAACTGTACATATAATTTGTGTTAAATGGCAATATAGTTAAGTGCCCGTCTTCATATATTCAGAGATTCTTATATAGAATGTCATGTAACCTTTTGATATGTTAACAAATCACATGATGTATACACTGATTGTTAGTACTGATTTATAGGATGAAAGGATGCTTGAGCTACAAATTAGTGATAGAGTAAACAGAGGACCAAGATGGTATCATGTTTCATATTTCTTGTTCTACCGCATGTATCAACCTCCTCTCTCCTTGTTGTGACAAATAAGAGAATAGAAACATAATTATCGGATCATAAATCGAAGCTTCGATTTCCGATTTACTGATTGAACCGACGGTTCAGACCTGATTCGATCACACGGATCTGATAACTCATAACTTTTAGTATAAACATAAATTAGAACATAGCATGACAACAAAATCATACTAGTCAGAGTGGTGGATGGGCTGCCATATATCTACAATGATTAGGGATCTAATCCTAGTGAATTCATTTTGCACTTTAATGTGCATTTATTAGTAGATTAATTATAATATTTTTTAATTATGATACTTTATATATTTATTAAATAATCAATTTTTTAAACCAGGCCAATTATCGGTTCACGGTTTGACCGATTTAACCAATCTGTCTGGTCTAATTTTAATAACTACGAATAAAAGAGAGAAATTGTAACTACTTCCTATCAAATGCATGCATAAATATGTGCACATATATAACCTCAAAACCATCATATTTTACTTCAAAACTCTCTGTTTTGGCTGGCTATAAACTTGTTTAGTATCATGGGGTGTTATTCCATATAACATTATTTCAAAAAAAATAATTTGGAACAACATTATACATTTTAAAAAGTAAATAAAATTAAACAACAATGATATTTTTTATAAGAAATGTTATTATTGATCCCGAGGTATGTGCAGCAGCCCATAAAAATATGACAAAAGTATGTACAAAATGGGATATGTACTATTTTTTCAAGAATGATCATCACTATTCAATCTTAAAATTTAAGATATTTTTATATTTAAGGGCTTGTGTAATTGAGAAATTTTTGGGTGGACTGTGAACACCACCAATAAGGAGACATCACGTGGCATTTTGAAAAGTCAAAGTGACACCTAGTGACTTCGTTTGATTGTGAAATTTTTTTGACTTTTCAATACGTCACGTGGCTGGTCAAAGTGTCACGTGGCACCACCCCATTGGTGAGTCCACATGGTAGACTGTGTCTACCCAAAAATTTCTTTGTGTAATTATTGAGTTTGTGACTGAAACCTATAATTATTAATATGAATTACATTCAGTCCTAGACCAAAACTACATCAGCAACACTATTTCATTTGTTTTTAATTTAACTGCAAACCAAATAACTTGATTTCATTACATATCAACCAACCCCTTAATTGAACCGAATTAAATCAGAATAAAACTGAACCAAACTGAAGAAGATAGGGTTTGATGAGAACCCATCCGTGCTGACCGAAAAAAAAATGCATCAAAACGATTGGAGTGCGGCTGACCGAAAAAAAGAAAGAAATCTGGGTAATAGGGCTCTCTATCCAATTTACGTAATTTTTTTTTAAAAAAAAAACAAAATCTGATTAAAGCGTGAAAGAAATTTGCTTATCTAAAATCAGAGAGACTGAAGGAGGAGAAATCGTGGGAAAGCTGAAATAGGGGGTGGAGTGTCGCGAAGGGTTTTCCAAGGGAAGAGACGTCTACCGAAAAAAGGCGCGAATCTCGCCACGGGGTGGTGCGAGGGGAAGAAAAATCGAACGAAGAAAATAGGACAAAATTTGTAATTAATAAACAATGGCAGCTTATATCCACTTTCCCCTGTATTTAACTAATAAATTGAAATAATATTTCTAATAATAAAATAACATAAACTATATATAATTGTTATAATATTTATATATCAAGAAATATAATAATAAATTTTTTATTAAATTTAATAAAAATATTATATGTAATTTGATATTTAATTGTAGCTTTCAGATTCTGATTATTAGATTTTAGAAGTTTGGTGTTTTATGAGATTGACGATTTAAGAATGTTTGGGGGATGAGACTTACATTTATAATGTCAATGAGTTAATGTGGTTTTAAAGGCTCGCAATATTAAAGGTTACAAGGGTTACAGTACTGATTTCAAGAGTTAAAGTAAGAATGTGAGATAGTTTAAAGGTTTCGTTATGATTTAGGAGCGTTTTCAAAAATAGTTCAAAATTAAAGGATTTTAGTGGTCAAACAATTGATGGAAAGGAGTTAAGCAGGATATTAGAGTGTATATGATTTAAGGTTTGTGTGCTAGGCTTAAAAAAATTCAAAATCAAAGAGTTTCAGTGGTCAAACGGTTGCCGAAAAAGGTTTTAGAGAGCATTAATTACTGTGTATATGGTTTAAGGTTTAAATTTTAAGATTTGGAATTTGAGTTTAAACAAATAAGTGTCGAGACAACCATAAAATTGGTGTTTCATTAGAATGCGGCATGCCTTTGGAGATAAAGTTCTTAAGAGTTATGGTTTAGATGGTGACTAAGATCATTATTAAAGGTTTAAAATGGTTTAGAGCTCAACGATGCGAAGGGTCTATGATTTAAAGGATTAAGTTGGAGGAATTAGGGTCTAATGAGTTCCAAAGAGTTTGGAATTAAAAAAAGGATAAAACTCAAAAGAGGCTCTAAAGTACCACCACTTACTTAATTACGGTCAGAACTATCACGATTTCCAAAAAGAGTGCGATGAAAAAAAAATTAATTGATTTTCTAAAATAAACTTTACCATTATATTTCTAAACTAATATTATTATAAGACTAAGATTTGTGTGCGAAAATTACGTCGTTTGGTTATCAAAATAAATGATATTGTTTTGCGCACATAAAGAAAATGACGTCTTCTGATAACCAAACGACGTGATTTTTACACAAAAATCTAAGTCTTATAATAATATTAGTTTTGGAATGTAATAGTGAATTTTATTTTAGAAAATTAGTTCAATTTTTTTTTCATCGCACCCTTTTTGGTAATCATGATAGTTCTGACAGCAATTGGGTAAGCTATGATAATTCAGAGTCCATTTTGAGTTTTTCTCCTTAAAAAAATTAAGCCATAAGGAAACAGTAGTTTAATTATCAATGGTACACAATATGTAACGCACACTAATGTAGCATTGTATTATCAAATGTACACAATATACTACACACTGCCATTTTAAGTTATCAAAAATTAGGAGCAAAGACAGCACATGTCATGTGTTGAATCTAAAACAATGCATTTTTTTGTTACATTGATGTTACATTAGGACATTTAAAACAATGCAAACTCGATTCGCTGAAAAATTTGCATTGCCTATTAATCATTTTCTCGTAGTGTTATTTATCTATGACAAAACAAATGATAACACCCTTCTCTTCGCGGGTGGGTAATTTCAGATCGGAGACATGTAGCTTATCAGAAATAAGGTGTGCTCAAGATGGTGGCGGCTTGAGTTTCGGCTGAGTACGACTGTTGTAGATTTGGCGCGGCATGAAATGTACTGATTCGCATGTAGATAGAGGTGGCGCTGTGCAGGGAGGGTTCAAATCTGGCGGATCATGTAGTTTCTTGATTAGGACTAGATTTTATTTTTATTTTTTTAAAAAAAATGGGATATAGTGGTTCCTCACTTTCGCTCTTGGTGGTCAGAGGTAGCACACCCCTCCACTCACTGCGGGTCAGCTCACGCGCACCTCCAGCGTATCTAAGTGTAAACGCGGAACCAATAGAGCTTGAACTCAAAATCTTGGGATTGTTAGATAACATCTAATACCACTAGGTCAATACCTTATTGGTGACTAGATCTGGTTAGATGTTATCTTACGTCGCTGAGGCGTGACATTCGATTACGAAGGCTGGTTGCACTGACCTCAATCGAAGAATCAATCAGAGTGGATCATGGTGCGTGGAAGCTCCCTCTGTGTATAGTTCTTCTGAGTACATGTTGAGAAACAATTTTTTCTGATTTTATTTGAGGATAAGGGGAATAAAGAGCATGCATTGTCTGGCTTAAATCCACCAAATTCAAAATCATTGATACAAACATCAGACTTAATGCGTCTTGATGTGGTTGAACCACCAACAAGGTGTTGGTCTAATGATCTTGAGTGTTGTCTAACAACCCCAAGATATTGGGTTGAAGTCCTGTTAGTACCGCATTTACGTCTTGATTATGAGCGTCACTATTAAGGCCACCGCAAAATAAAAAAAAGATGGTGAGTGATTCGGATTTACATGTTGTCACAACATTCACTATCACATTAGATCATTTTTTTTAGTGATGGTTGTAAAACATAGTGAGCTAAATAATGAAACTATTTATCAAAATTATAATCATCACCCATACCTATTCACAACTTACAAACACAGTCTGTGAAACTCATTTATTTACTTCTTCAACAAAGGCTCTTGCAAAAACTTGAAACTTCATCTTCAATAAGTACTTATATATGTATATAAAATACAACATCAAATCTACGTAATAGAAAAAAAAAAGAATGCATCAGCATTGGTGAGCATAAACAAGGGAGTCATGCATAGTTTATCGACAACATCTCATAGTTCTAGAAAAAAAGTATTACAATCACAAACTAATAAAACAACAGCAAAGAGGAGAAAAGAGAGAGAGCCCGGCATAGTCTATCGACAAGATTCCACATTTCTAGACAAAAATACAATGAGCCGCAAAATAATGAAGCAACAATCGAGAGCAGAAAAAAAGAGAGATTCAATGAGAAGTTCTGACTTGAAAGTTGAAGATGGCAAAGAAGAATGCTGACCCAATTAGGGGATGAATGCTTGCTCAGTCAGGGGTAGATGCTTGTTGACACAATTATGTTGCCAAGAAGTTTGTAATTGGATTGTTTTGGTTTGAGTTGTGGTGGAATTTAACTAGTTTTTGTATATTAATTTAAATTTATAGTTATCAGAACCGAACCGACCAAGATTCAAATGTCTGATTTTCTAGTTGAAGAGGTGGCCTTGATTGGTTCGACCGCTGGTCCAATTAGAAGTAAATTTTGCAACTTCTGATTATTAATTTTGATGTTATGTTTAGCAACACATTCATAAGGTGGGTTGGTGGAGAAATTTTCCCATGATACTCAAATCATCCTGAGTTTGAATCCATGACTTATTTTTTATTAAATTTATCCATAATTACTTATTAGTTAGTTAATACAGTATGTCTCTAATAATCAATTTTTCATTTGATTGGCATTATGACGGTTCATACCGGTCGGTCTGATCCGACTCTACATTCAACTTATAGATGCAAATCGGACCGGACTCAAGTCCGGTTCTCGACCAACCAGTTGAACCGGTTCCATTTTTAATTAGTATGCCCAAATCTGATAGGATTAATTTTGACTAAAAATAATAATTAAATTAAAAATATAAAACTAATGAACGCCCAAAGTAGAATTTGTGAATTAAAAGACGCACCAGAGAAAAAATTTATTAAAATTTCTTTTTGAACGTTCCACCTTAATTTGAAAGACTTTCAACTGTTACGCTAGAAAAATGTCTCCGCCACAATCGTGGGACGGTGGCGGCTGGAGATGCTGCTTGGTCGTGTGCGAGCCCGTAGACGCGTTGAATCGCACCCAACCCACGACGCCGCACCCGCAGCAGCTTTGCCGCGTCTAAAAGCAACACCAGAAATATAAAAGTGAATTTAGAGGAGTAATGCGCAGTGGTGGGAAAGTTGACGTAATTTGTAATTTACAATAATCATGATGAACTGGCTTTGTCCTTTTCCTCCTCACACCGCACCTATATAAACGCGTTCGCTCCGCATCCGCTTCACGTCTGGTCAATCGAGCTCAGCACGCAGATCTCTCCGCATTCTGCGCCGCAGCTCAACCGAGGTACGCGCCTGATTCTTCTTCTTCTTCTACTACTTTGTTTTCGCATATGTTTCCGGTCCGTGCTTCTGCTGTAAATGAGACGTCGAGAGTCGTTACAAGTTCGGCTTCAATTTAGGCTTCCGAATCTCCAGATCTGATGCTATTCATCCATTACTGATTTTTTTTATATATTTAAAAATTCGTTTACTAAGGGAATTGATCGATCGTGGAGCTTCCAGATCTACCGAATTGGTTGATTGCGGCAGGCCTACATGATTAAACTGAGTAGTTACTACTTGCTTGATATTGGAAGTTTATCAGTTTGTATGGATGGATCCATCCGAATCAATAGTCAATGGCCAGTCAGGATCTGATTTCAAGTGTTTGTTTAACTACTTAAGATGAGCAAATTAACTCAGGTGCTAGGATGACGTTGATGACGGCTAGATCTAATGCATCTGACTGCTAAATATATGGTGTTGTGTGCTTATTATTGTTAGGTGTTAAGGAGACCGAGGAAAATGGTGAAGATCTGTTGCATCGGAGCTGGCTATGTTGGTGGCCCGACAATGGCAGTCATCGCACTCAAGTGCCCGAACATTGAGGTTGCGGTTGTTGATATTTCTGCCCCTCGGATTGCCGCTTGGAACAGTGATCAGCTTCCCATCTATGAGCC
The DNA here is from genome assembly GCA_002312845.1 of Kalanchoe fedtschenkoi. Taxonomy (NCBI): domain Eukaryota; kingdom Viridiplantae; phylum Streptophyta; class Magnoliopsida; order Saxifragales; family Crassulaceae; genus Kalanchoe; species Kalanchoe fedtschenkoi. The sequence continues at coordinate 7,885,677 of NQLW01000011.1, forward strand.
AGGGCTGGATGATGTTGTCAAGCAATGCCGAGGGAAGAACCTGTTTTTCAGCACTGAAGTTGAGAAACATGTGTGTGAGGCTGACATTGTTTTTGTCTCTGTTAACACTCCAACTAAGACGCGGGGTCTTGGAGCTGGCAAAGCTGCTGATCTCACATACTGGGAGAGTGCAGCTCGTATGATTGCTGATGTCTCCAAATCTGATAAAATCGTTGTAGAAAAGTCAACTGTGCCTGTTAAAACTGCTGAAGCCATCGAGAAGATTTTGACCCACAACAGTAAGGGAATCAAGTTCCAGATTCTCTCCAACCCTGAATTTCTTGCTGAGGGGACTGCCATCAATGATCTATTTGCCCCTGATAGAGTTCTCATTGGAGGAAGGGAAACGCCAGACGGACAAAAGGCAATGCAAGCACTGAAGGAAGTTTATTCTCACTGGGTCCCTGAAGAACGCATCCTAACCACCAACCTATGGTCCGCGGAGCTCTCCAAGCTGGCCGCCAATGCCTTCTTAGCACAGAGAATTTCTTCTGTCAATGCCATGTCGGCCCTCTGCGAGGCCACAGGTGCTGATGTGTTCCAAGTGTCCTATGCTGTTGGAAAAGACACAAGAATCGGTTCCAAGTTTCTGAATGCCAGTGTTGGATTTGGCGGATCCTGTTTCCAAAAGGATATTCTAAACTTGGTTTATATCTGCGAGTGTAATGGCCTTCCAGAGGTTGCCGAATACTGGAAGCAAGTAATTAAGATCAACGACTATCAGAAGAGCCGATTTGTGAACCGGGTTGTATCTTCCATGTTCAATACGGTTTCAGGCAAGAAGATAGCCATTCTTGGTTTCGCCTTCAAGAAGGACACTGGTGATACTAGGGAGACTGCTGCCATTGATGTGTGCAAGGGACTACTTGGTGACAAGGCTTGCTTGAGCATCTATGATCCACAGGTCACAGAGGACCAGATTCAGAGGGACTTAACTATGAACAAGTTCGAGTGGGATCACCCTCTTCATCTCCAACCGATGAGTCCCACAACTGTGAAGCAAGTGAGTGTGGTCTGGGATGCATACAGTGCAGCAAAGGATGCCCACGCCTTGTGCATTTTGACCGAATGGGATGAGTTCAAGAATCTCGACTTTCAGAAAATCTATGATATCATGCAGAAACCGGCATTTGTCTTTGATGGGAGGAATGTCGTGAATGCTCAAAATTTGAGGGAAATAGGGTTCATTGTTTACACCATTGGAAAGCCGTTGGATGCGTGGCTGAAGGACATGCCTGCTGTAGCATAATTGAGGTGCTGCCTGGCGAAGATAGCCTGAGGAGATTTTTGTCGAGCAGACGGTTTCTTAATGATCGGTGATTTGTCGTATCAAGAAATCTTCAAACATGTTTTGGTATCTCAAGGTCGTGACACTTGAAGGCGTTCTACTTCTAAACTGGCAGATTCTAGCTGATTCCTCCTTTTGAATTACTACCGTCATCCCAATGTAATAACTCTCTATAAACATCTTAGCATACCTACAGTCTGTTCCTTTTCTTGACTCAAGTCTGAATTTGAATCAAATATCTGGAAGATTTCTGAGCTTGTAGAATTGCATGATCTTGCTGTCGATTTTTATGGAATTTGATCATTTTGAAGTAGGGTACGCTGTTTGCTCCATCAAATATCCATCTTATGCAAATGTCTCAAGAGGGTATCTTTAAGATTTATGATTTAGCAAGACATATTCCAGCAGGTCATACCAATCCCGGAATGTTAATCAAGAACAGGAAACCAGTTAAAGCTGTGCTAATCCATTACATCAACTTATCAAAGATCAAGATTTCACTGTGGAAGAAAGCTACGCAGCAGGATAGTATCCTTTTTATATACAAGCCTATGTTTTTGTGACAATGGGAACCTCAAAATGAACAAGTTTATGACAGACCATTGCAGTATTGCAAACATAGTTTCCTTAATGTGATACAATACTAAAGCTAGCCTAGGATGGAAAATATTGCAACCAACAGTTGAAGAAAAAAAAAATAGCTTGTGGCCTCCAAGTATTTCGAGAACCATTGCATAAAGAAGGCTCAATACCAGGGTTCATTCTCTTTGAAAACATTCGCAACCATAACTCCTTTGGCATGCTGGTGTGATAACCATGTAAGATCTCACCTATAAATTTCTATTTCTGTCGAGGAAAGATAGCAAAAATCACAAAAAATCCTTGATGAAGTCAAGATTGAGAGTGTCCCGAACAAGAAGATACGCTCCCAATATCAAAACTAGCATAATCCCTGATGACATGATCCTTTGTTCTACCTCAAGAGGGAGCTTTTTTCCACCCCGAGCCACCTCAACAAGTATCAACGCAAGCGAGCCTCCATCCAAAGCCGGCAAAGGTAGAAGGTTTATCACAGCAAGATTTATATTCAGAAGAGCAGCAAACTGATAAAGACCATCAACGTTAGACCTTGCAACTTCAGCTCCTACGGCTATAATGGCAACGGGACCGGATACTTTACTAGCTTCTTGTGAGAAATTCAGAAATGTCTGTTTCAAACCATCCAAGACATTAACTGTGAGCCCCCAAAACTCTTTCCCAGCAAATGTAAAAGCCTCGTAGATATTCTTCGGTCTAATTTTGGTGATCCTGAAGTTAGGAGATAGCTGAACTCCAATCCTGCCGGTGCCGTCTGAGCTCTCATCAGGGGTGACCCCGATAGCAACATCCTGATCTCCCCTACTAAGCTTAAGCATAACTCTCCTGTTAGCACTTTTCTTAATGAGATCAACAACCTCACCGACCACTTTCTGTCCTGATTTTGGCAGTTCATACCCGTCTACAGAAAGTATAACATCCCCAGGTAGCAACCCGTCGCGTGAGGCAGCTGAGTAAGCGCGAACCTCAGGCACTACAACGCCAGGAAAAGCCTCTTGAACAGGCAAGCCAACAGACAACACTTGGACAAATATTATCACATAAGCAAAGACTATGTTGGCAATGACACCAGCGGAAATCACAATAACCCTATCCAAAATGGGTCTGTTCTTCAGCAGATTCTCATCGTCTGCAGGAATATCGCTGTCCGGATCATTGTCAGGAAACCCCACAAAGCCACCAAGCGGGATTGCCCTAAGTGAGTACTCCACATTATTAGCATTGAACTTGGCTAAAATGGGACCAAACCCAACAGCAAATTTACTCACATGAATCCCTTGAAGAGAAGCGGCCAGGAAATGACCGCTCTCGTGGACAACAATGATCGCCGTGAGCACAGACACAGCTTCAACCACTGGCTGAAATCCTTCAAACCCTCCCAAGCCCAGTCCCGGCGCGGCACAGATCCGGAAACCCGATCTCCTCCCTGCCGGGCACCCAACCTGGTCATACAAAAATCGATTCTTTTTCTGAAATTTGGCGCAGCAGATGGATGGAAGTTTGGATTTAGAGAAGTGGGTCTTGCGATTGAAGATGGGTGAGTTGGAGTTGGGGAATCTGGAGATGGATGATAAGGAAGCGGCGGCGGCGGCAGCAGAAGAAGAGGAGCAGTGAGTGACTACTGCCATTATTTCCTCGGCGGATTTGCCGCGGAGGGTACCAGCAGGGTGATGTTGTGATGACTGATGAGGCCGTTGGAAGATGGATTGGATAATCCGTGGGTTGTTTTGTGGAGGGGAATGAGCGAACGACATTTCCACTTCCACGCAAGTTTGTGGCGGTTTGCTGAGCTGTGTGTTTGAATCACCCATCCGTGGACCTGTCTAATGGGCCGACCGAAAAGACCAAAATAAAGAGAAGCCGGCCCAAGTTTTGATTTTCTACTTCTTCCTATTTGACAAAAATAGTTCTTACACTATTATTTAGGTTATTTTTCTAGTAATTTTTTTTATATTAATTACTTATCCGCAAAAAAGGATATGTTTTGAATATGGTATGAAAATTTAAATGATCTAAATTATTTTCATTTGATAACTCACTCTTTCAAAAATTTAGGATATTATTTTTTATTATTTTCACATTTTTTAAAAAATAAATATAAAATATAGTTAAATTATGAAATTATTTTAATAAACCAAACAGAAACTAACTCCTCATGGGACATAGCCTATGCGCGCTATGTAAATCCGGTTGACGTCGCCGAGATTCGTCATTGTTGGGGCGGTGCCGTTGAGGAATATGGGCAATAGTCTTCTCAAAATTTAACACAAAAGAATTTTACTATTAGAAAAATAAAATTTTTATTTTTTATGTTCGTAATTTAGTTCAAATTTTAATTTTTTTTCCCTTAAATCGAACTCAAATTTTAATTTTTAACATCTAAATATAACATAATCTAGTTCATAAATTCATCAAAATAAAATAAAAAATTTCTTCTAACACCTCCTGTTAACATTTAAATATCAAATTTAAGTACCCAGTTTAAAATTTGTCATCGTCGTCTGCAATCTTCATTGATAGAAAGCCCGACACTGTTTCATAAAACCGCCACTGATCACTCGGTAAATCGTTTGATGTATATTCCCTTGGGCTTGGGTTGTGTTTGGTTTAGGATAAAACGGTGGGAAAAGGAAATTTATTGAAAAATAAGAAATAAAATTTGTAAGAAAATGTGAAGAAAAATTTGTAAAAAAAAATTGGTGGAAGACATGACGAAAAATTTATTTAAAATAATTTGTAAATCGTTATAGAAAGTTCAGTCCAATAATTTTTTTAGAAAAATTAGTAAATAATAGATGTTTATATAAACAAAACGCGTTGTAAGAAGTTGGCAAGACAATACTCATGATTATAAAGCTTTATGAAAAGTTCAATCAAAAATGGGTTGTAGAAAGTTAAACAATAATAGGGATGACAATTCAACCGAACCAGAGCGTAATCGAATCGCTCCTGCCCCGGTCAATATGGATAATAACTGAGTTGACCATGCCCACAGTTAAAATCATAATTGAACCGAAAAAATTGGACGGGTAGGTTATGGGTATGGTATTTATCGTATCCGCCCCAACCTGACTTTAGTTAACCATCTATAAATCAACCTGGCCGCCCAATAATAATTATATAATTATTTAAATTAAGTAATACATTTAATTCTATAATACATATTTCTCTAAAAAATTTAATTAAATGCTCAATTTGTAATCGCAATATAGTATAATAATTCATTGAATTAGCTTTATCATATTGTGCTTATTATATTTTGCTAGGACTATTACATTCAATCATCTACATTTGCTAACTTTCTTGTGTAAGACAAAAAAATCCTAGATAGTAAATCAAAAAAATCCTCGTCTCAAGCTGTGCAGCGTGTTTCTTTGATTCTGTTATCGGATGAAGCGAGTTATATAAGTGAAATCATGAATAGTATCAAAACAATCATGTCTGAAGCTACATAACGTGTTTTATTTCATTTTGTCACCTGCTGAGTCGACGAAGTAGCTATTTTTTTTATCATCGAATGAAGGCTTAGCTGAAACGGCGAATCGTCAAGTGTGACTTTTATGTCATCAGTCTTTATTTCTCTTATACAAACCATATACGACACGATTTGCAAAAAACGAAACCTTAGCCAAAGTATTGTCTCTAATCTCTCATCTATACCAAAGATAAGATTTCTTTTCTATTTTGTCTATAATTTGTGTCTTTACAAAGACTTCTATAATTTGTAATTTATTTTACATTCTGTTTTACAAGTGACGGGTATGACATAACTTCACTAATGAGGGATTTACTCTCTATTTTTTCAGACAGTGCAGTAAAGACCATTGTTATAACTATTTTGAGAGGGTTACAGTTCTTGATTTAAAGCAAACAAGATGTGTTTGTGTACACTGTAAATGCCTTCTTCGAGTAGATTCGATGAATGAGACGTCACATCTACATATGAAATCTTACTTTAAAAAAAATTAAAGTGTAAGACAGTCATTTCTTGATGTGAATAATAAGGATAAAGTAACATCTCAAGCTTTTGATTAGCAGGGATTTAGCGAGAAATTAGTTTCAATTGTCATAGTTCATGAATATCCTATTTTAATTATTGACCATGTTGGGTTTAAGAACTACTCATTTTCTCTTTGGTCTTAAATAAGATACAACAATGAATCAGTTATATATTAAGATATTGTATGTGTCACTTGTTACTAATATCACACTACTTCTAATTTTAAGTAAGATGTGATGGCCCTCGATAAGAAATTTTTTAGCAAATTGGGGATACGAAGCTTGTTATGGACTAATTACTCGTTGGCTGATCAGGACGAACAATTATTAACAATAACATGCTGATACTGGAATATTAATTAGTATCATTGTCTTTTCAGATATATAAACTTAATTTAGGTATTTCTAAAGCTTGTTATAAAGAAACACTAAGCGAGCTCTTCGCCTCATCCGTGGCCACTGGTAGTGCTTTTGGTTTTTCATATGTAAGATAGACAGTTGGTTAAATGATTAACCGTAGTTTAACCGAAATCCGACGGGTATGGAGATAGTTTTGATTTTTCCATATCCGAACGGGTATGGTGCAGGTATGATTATGATATTTCTCGAGACGGATAGGGTATGGTAATACCACTAACCGTCCCGAACTCGCCCCTTTACCATCCCTAAACAATAGATAGTGCTTGTAATTATAAAAGTTTATTGAAAGCTCATCCCAGTCAATTTTAAAAAATAAATTATAACAACGACATTTATAATAACAAATACAAATTGTGTTTTTAACTAATAATCACCATAGAAAATTTTTGTTAATACCACGGTGCTAGTTCATTATGCCATAAATAATCAACCGCAATGAAACCAAACAGTTCAATGTTTAAACCTTTTTACCAATTTGAGTATTTACCCGTCCTTTAATTATTTTGAATGGATTTAAAACATATAAATAGTATTTAATATATTTATTAAATTTTCATGAAAAATGTTAGATGTGTTATATTATTATTGGTGTAGATGATTTTTTGTGTATTATGATAACTAAGAAACTAATGTTTTATTTTTAAAAATATGTGATAATGTCGAGAAATCAATCAAAAAATAAGAAAGAACACAAGAATTTAATGGGAACGATGAACTCCCGTGTCGTATTGCTACATTCACTTTCTCCACTCATCTCCAACATGTAGTCAGATATATGAATTATACTTAATACATACTATTAATTATATACAAACATTATTAAATGATAATTAAAAATGAACAAACAACAAAATGACAAAGTCAAAGAAGATTTTAGGAGGAGTAATAAGTGAAACACATTTGTTAAGGTAACTTTTTAAAGTATCATTTGACAAATGAAATACAAGTAACTTTATTTTATTACTCTCATCTACTACAAAAACAAAAAAACAAAAACAAAAAAAAAAACAAAATTTTAAGGATTCCCATGCCTGTCGTGGTTCCCGACGGAGTTTGAAGATTCAATAGCAGAGCCTTCGTTCAAAAATTT
>NQLW01000011.1:7897888-7967034 GCA_002312845.1 Kalanchoe fedtschenkoi
AAACTGGGAAAAAAGAAAGATGGAATTGTGAAGGTTTTGTAATGGGAAACTGAGATTCCAACGGATGATGGCATAGGCCAGAGGAATGCCGGGGAAGGCCGTTTCACTGCTGCCCCATGTTCTAGCTAGCCTGAGCATAAAATACTTGCCTTCTGGTTTTTATGAATGATTGATCAAGCTGGTTACACAGCTATTTTTCAAAATCCCAAGATTTGGAAATATAATTGAAAAGAGGAAAAAAAATACTGCTTATATGGAATGAGAATCAACATATATTTTCATATTTTTTTTTTAAAAAAAAAGGAAGTCATAGCTAAGATGGTGTCAGTGGTTGCTGGCAGCTACTCTTTTTCCCATGCTTTGCAAGTGTGTACAGCATAAGATAGATCATTGCAAAGCTCCAAATCAATTTTGGCTCCACTGGACTTTATTTTTTCTGTGTATTGAGTTGAACTTATCGGTGGGCAACTTACTTCACCAACTTTTTTTTTTTTTATGTTTACGCATATTTTTTTCATATTGATAATAAATCAATTGATAGTAAAAGCATACTCGTTTATTAAACAATACTACAAAGACAAACCACCAGACCGACCAGATAAACACCCTATTCATATCAACAATTTTTATTTTATTTTCACATTCGAAATCAGATGTTGGATTGCAGTATCTGGCTGTCAAGGTGCCGTAGCCACTAGCCATGTAGTCAGGGTCTTCAATATTGAGTGATGTCATTTAAAATTAAGTAAGAGATTATAAAATACAAATGTGAAATATCTGATATAACGATAATAAGATAAAATATGTTTTGAGATCTCATTATATTTAGGGAATATATGGTACAAATCTATATTTAAAATAGGAAAAAAATTCAAAATGTGTCTTGGCACCGTTTATCCAATTGCGGATAGAACTACCATGATTTCCAATTGATGAAAAAAAAAATTAAACTGATTTTCTAAAATAAAATTCATCATTACATTCCAAAACTAATATTATTGTAAGACTTAGGTTTGTGTATAAAAATTATGTCGTTTGGTTATAAAAAAACGTCATTTTCTTTACATGTGCAAAACGGTATAATTTGTTTTGATAACCAAATGACGCAATTTTCGCACATAAATCTAAGTCTTATAATAATATTAGTTTAGAAATATAATAATAAATTTTATTTTAAAAAATAAGTCCAAATTTTAGTTCTGACCGCAATTATGTAAGTTGTGATAATCAGGACCCTTTTGAATTTTATCCATTTAAAATATCATTTTTTAGAAAAACGGGATCTTGCTAAAACGAGACCGTTTTGTTAATGGTTTTTTATAATCCTCTCATTACCTTCTTCATCTAAGTCGTTTTGACCGTGTAATTTGAGAAACTAGCACGTTAATTAATTTTAGGGGAAAAATCCAAAAGGGGCCCTGAACTACCGCCGCTTACCCAATTGCGGTCAGAACTACCACGATTTCCAAAAAGAGTGCGATGAAAAAAATATTGGACTGATTTTCTAAAATAAAATTCACCATTACATTACAAAACTAATATTATTATAAGACTTAGATTTGTGTGTGAAAATTACGTCGTTTAGTTATAAAAAACGCCGCTTTCTTTATGTACGCAAAACGATATTATTTATTTTGATAATCAAACGACGTAATTTTCGCACACAAATCTAAGTCTTTTAGTAATATTAGTTTTAGAATTTAATGATGAATTTTATTTTAAAATATCAGTCCAATTTTTTTTTCATCGCACCCTTTTTGAAAATCGTGGTAGTTCTGGCCGCAATTGGGTAAACAACGATAGTTCAGGGCCCCTTTTGGGTTTTATCCCTTAATTTTATTAATTAATCTAAGGTCTTGTTTTGTTGTTCTTATTGGGCTTTATTAAGAGGTGGTCTCTTAATATATTAAGCATTAAGTAAATCAACATTTTGTTTTTTAATGCTGAATTATTTCTCATTAAGTCTGTACCATTCCTCTATAATTTTACCTCTTATTCGGTCAGAGGCATACAACTACAACCAAAAATAAAATTAATCGAGAGAATAAAATCGCAGCCTCAAGTCCGACGAGTTGCGGGACTTGCAACTCTATAACGACGATCGCAGCCTTCAATCTGACTTCACCATCGCAGCCTTCAATCGATTTCACCGAAGATCGCAGCCTTCAATCCGAGATGGACGCAGTGGCGGATCCAAGGGGTGGACAGCGGGGACAGCTGTCCACCCAAATTTTGACCAAACGTTCATATTTTAATGTAAAAATAATATATTTTTAATTTTTGTACCCCCAATTAAGTTTAAAAATATGATATTTCTTATTTTTGTACCCCCAGTCAGCTTAAAAAAAATTTTATACCCTCAATTAATTAGACGCTCATCGTCTTGGTTACTTGGTTCCCCTTCTGTTGCCACCCTCGTTGTCGCCGATGTCATACAAGCGCCGCGCCATACATCTCCTCTGGCACCTCTTCCAACGGCGAGTTCAGATTTAGTGCACTGCAGGATTGTGAGGAGACCTAACTGGGACGCTACTGGAACCGAAGGCTCCAAATTCTACCCCTACGACGACCTTTATAGTGAACACGGGGATGATGCCGGTGGCGGTGGATTCCTCGGAAGTGAGAATTGGTGGTCGGATGATGGTGATGATCACAAGAAAAATGAGGAGGATGAATTTTCGGGCTTCCAGGTGTTGGCTCAACTTTTGTGGGTGGGTTATGGAGTTGCTACTTCAGTTCGCTGGTGTTATTGGGTAGCTTATAGCCACTACAAATATGCTGTAGCGCATTTGAGGATTATATGTTTAGTTTAGGCCGATTTTTAATGGACCCTGCTTGCTGCTTCCAGTTCCAAGTTTAAGCCATCTATTTGTTTGACAAAGTGGATTGATAGATTAAGCTGATTATAACATGAATACCATGTGTCTTATTTGTTTAGCATACAGATATACATATTGCTGATGTGGAGTGCTTGGATAATTTTTATTTTTCATGATCATTTTGGACATCTTTCCGGTGCTTGCTCCTGTAATTGAAGTTGGCAGTTCACTACTCACTGTATCTGCCCTTTATGTGTTGCTCGTTTCTAGTTTATGATTTGTTTGAAACTGGATATTGATAAGCCCTTCCGCTTGGACAGACTGCTCTTTCTCTTGCTGTTGATAAGGTTTGGGCGATGGCGGGGCAGACTTCAAAAGCCAAGCCTAGAAGATCAGGAATTTATGAACAACTTGCACGACGAGATTGCAAATACATTGTCTAGCAATTTACACTGATACAAGCTCGTATTTTATTTTGTGAATTTTTTTATTTCACTCATGCTTCACAATAATAAATTTTTTATGAACATTATTATAAATTTTAATTATATTTTCATATATGTTTAAAACTTATAAAAATTTTAATTTATGAACAATTTGTAAATTATTCAGCAATCAGTATTCAGATGTGTTATAAAGTAATTTACAAAATAAAAGTAAATCATTCAGCAATCAGCATTCAGATGTGGTCAGACCAGTGGTCTGACCATTCAGACTCTCATACATCATTCAGCATTCAGCTCTTAATTTTACAGAACGACACCTAACTCTTTATATTTTTTGTGCAGCTTGTTATATTATTGGGTTCATCCACCGAAAACGACAAGATCTTTCCTTTAAATTTGAGATGTAAGAGGCGGCTGTGAAGGCAGCCAGTCCAACACAACAAGCTCACCAACTTATCCATCTCACCAAACATCGTACATTGCTCTTTCAGTTCAGTCACTCGTACAATAAGCCTAGTCTAGCAGTCAAACTTGTCACCTTAAACAATCAGAAAATACCATCTTCTGAAACACTTCCATATGAACCATGTCAGATGTCATCAACCAACCAAGCACTATAAATGGCAGACATACTTGCATTCTCAAAATCATCAACCACACACAAGCATTCGAAGCAGCTGTCTGAGTCTCCACGCCCATCAAGATCTTCTTCTTCAAATGGCCGCAGAATCATCAACAGGCATCCGGAGTTTCTGCTCCTTCCTGGTGTTGCTAGCGGCAGTGATCACTCAGACACAGGCGGCTCTTCAGGCCGACAGACCATTTCCAAAGAAAACCGAGATGTCCTTCTACATGCACGACTGGGAAACGGCCACCAGAGAGGAGAACATCACCAACGTGCCCATCGCCGGCAACCCCCTCAAGAAGCCCTACATCCTCGAGTTCGGCTCCCTCTTCGCCTACGACGACGCCATCACACTCACCATCGACCGCAAGTCCACCGAGATAGGCAGGGCGCACGGGATATACGTCAACACCGCTCTCGACGGGTCGGACCTGCACATCATGGTGTCGTTCCTGTTCACCAACAAGGCCTACAACGGCAGCACCATTGAGATCCGCGGCGCGGACAGGCTGCTGCAGCCGACTAGGGAGGTGGCGGTGGTGTCCGGGACTGGCAGGTTCAGGCTGGCTAGAGGGTGGGCCAGCGTCGAGACGGTCTTCCTTGATATTCCTCAGTCCAACGCCATCCTCCGCTGGAATCTCACCGTCTTCCATTACTGAAATCAGTTCAGATTTTCCCAATCACATCAATTTTTTTCTTCTGAAATCTGGCAATAAGCATCCACAGCAGCGTGGCGTGGGAATGTTGTGTAAGCATACTTTATAATGGATTTATTACAGACTCAAATTCAATAATACTTTATTCTATTAAAATTTTAAATTGAGCAATGATATCAGAACGCCATCATTGTAGTGGCCAAGGGGTGGTTTATCATTTTTGGATGTGTAAGTATTTTTTTTATATTTAATTCATCTATTGTCAAAACAAATCAAAATGAATGAAAAATACAAAATAAAGGTTTGTACTATCATTGTTTTATAATTGTCATTATTCAATTATAAAATTAGGAGATGTTTTGCACTTGTACTTGAATCTTCTAATATAATCTAAAATTCAAGCTTGTAAAGTTTCTGAATAAAAATGTTGCGATGTCATTCAAGTTTAAGAGGTTGAAAATTAGAATAATTGATTTCACACTTAACATTTATTGATATTAAGTGTGAGAGTCCAACTCTACATATAAATTAATTTGATTAGCTTATCATGCGATGCATATATAGAACAACATGTAAGATCAATTTAGTTAACGATGAGTTGGAAACTCACTTTAATACCATTTTAGCATAGTTGATTTCTTACTCTAAACCAAATGATAATGAATGAGAGCATTAACAATATTAGGGATGTGTTTGGTTTAGGGAAAATTTGATGAAAAGGAAAGTTTAAAGAAAAGTTAGAACGATTTCTTTGTTTGGTTTAGGGAAAATTTGTGGGGAAGAAAATTGCATGGAAAATTAGAAAGAAAGTTAAAATAAAATAAAATGAGTTTTGAAACTTTCCTTTAAATTTTTCACTTGAACCAAATAAAGAAAAATAAAATAGAATCCTTTATGAATTTCATTTTCCCTCAAATTTTAATTTCCATTAAATTTTTCCTAAACCAAACACACCCTATGGGTCAAAGAAAAGCTTTTTAACTAAAAGGGATGTACATAAATTTGGCAATATTGCATTTAGACCTCAAATTTTATTTGAATTACGTAAAATTTAGGACTCTAAATATGAAAAGTATGACTTAAAATTTTGCAAATACACCACAAGAAGGATAAACACTCACACTCAAGCGAGGGAGAAGCATCTCCCTCTGGTTCTTATAGTTTTTTTTAAAGAAATCATAGTTTTCTCCAAAACCATAAATGAGTAGTCCCTTCTTGTTTCCAAATATCTACAGACCCTAGAGTATTGTATTCTTACTCAATCATATTTCATTTATTAAGTTATTTTCTTATTACAATTTTCGTTTAGCCTCGATCTTTTGTATACATGTTAGTATGGCTTTTCTTATGATTAGCATATTATAATAATTGAGTATGTATTATGTGTAATACAAGAAAATAGGTATTTATCACCCTATGTGGTCATACTCTTGACCAACAAAGGCGAGAATTGAAGATTGTCAAAAAAAATGAGTGATAGTTTTGCCAAGTCGAAAAAATTTTACTCTATATCCTTTGGGTATCGAGCCAACAAAGGTGATAATTGAAGTTGTCTTGATATCTAAGATATTTGTAATCACCCAAGCCCGGTAACAGAAGGAGAAAATCGGAGGGTATTGGGAACCCAACATCACTTTTATTCATAATAAGAGTGTTAGCAATCTCACCCTTCTTACTAGTATTGTGGGATGAATCAACATCGGGAATCTCACCCTCATCACCTATCAGCTTAAGTTTCCCATCGAGAAGTTCGTCAAGATCACTTATATCAAATTGAGAATTCTGCTCTCGATCCTTGTTGTACAATATGATACTCTTGAAATATTCAATAGTTTGAGCAACTAATTTATTCATTAAACGCCTCTCGTATTTTGTTCTTTTTTACATTTTGAGATATTTAAAATTGTGGGCGTCCATATCTTTTCGGATCGGGGTCATCCTTTCAATGCTCCACGTCTCTTTACTTACCCAAATCTTGAGGTAGATGCAAGATTACCTATCACCACGCATCATTGAGTGTGACTCATGAGAGAATTTCTATAAATAGTCGAACCTTACTTAATCTGAATTTTTGAAAGTTCATGTCACCCGACTCAAGGTTTCGCCTAGTCAAGCTCTTCGTCTAATGTACAAGAGTCCCTTTTCGAGATCCCTTCTGGTTCTAATATCTCATTTAGAAAAATCCAATACAAAGATCCATCCATCCTTTATACTCGATATTCAAGAGAATGAGGATCATCGTACATCTAATCTCAACATGCAACTTGTTGCACAACGTCGAGACGACGACCATATGGTCGACGCTTTATGGAGACTTTTGAGATTTGATGGATAATGAAGCCCTGCCCTCGTATGAGCTATTCTCACTTAAGGTTTGCTTCCAACTACTTACTCTGGGATCACCAAACTCACAATCACCCTCTATAAAAAGCTAGTGGAGTTTAAATCATTTCTACAGGAATAAGCATCAATAACATCGCTCCTCACATATCATCTCTTTAACGGCAATCACGTATCTAATTTATGTGATTCGCATACTGTTGGACTCATATTAAAGTCTAATTTAACAGTCAATCATTTACTAAGCCACCCGACATCCCAAAAATCCAATATTCATTAACGATGAAAATGTCATTATCGTCCGAGAGTTAGGCCACCACAACTTGTTAAAGGGCTAATTTGTGGCATAGAGCACTGTGATGCAGAGGATGACCCTATACCATAAGCCATCCATAATTCCTTTGGCATGTCAAATTTATGTGTCGTTTTATAAAATTAAAAGTTGAATGCTGTATGAGAATCTGAATGGTCAGACCACTATTCAAACCACATCTGATTGATGAATGATTATTTTCATTTGGTAATTCATTTTATTAAATATCATAATATATAATAATTTATCAATATAAAATTATACTAAAATTATAATTTTTCAACATAAAAATTAAATTAAAATTTATAATCATGTTATAAAAATATTATTTCTTTATGAAGTGCATAATATTCTGATTGAAAAAACTAGCTGTAGTTGGCATTGATGTGATTCTGATTGAAGTACATACAATCCGGGCAGAGTTGATTTGCAGAAAAATATGAAAAAAAAATAAAGAGATAATTATAACAATCTTATCGATATCGCCTCTGAATGATTTAGATATAAAATTGTAACAAATCATTCAGACTTTTCAAATATTCTTTAAGAGAAAAAGAATAAATATTCGGTTCACTAAATACTTAATATAATAAGAGATCACATCTTAATAAATAAAGCTCCATAAGTGCAACAAAACAAGGTTTTAGACAGTTATTAGCTGCGTGCCATCCGTCGCCGTAATTCGACTCCTGAGCCTGATCGCGTGATATTATTGTAAACATCATTCTAAATTAGAATAGGCACCTAATTACCAGTGTTATAAAAAATGCTAGACGGAAATTGATCGAAAAGATTAATCAGATGAATAAGCGGAGTTATATGTATTAATAATATATTTAATAATTAATATTAGAAACATACATATTAAATATGAATATATTTTTTAAAATAATTTAAATTTATTAATCGGCTAGGTGCTAGATGGAGTGTTTCGACACCTGACTAATCAATCGCCAAGACGACTAAAGAGACACTTGTTAAAACAATGCTAACTACTAATTCGGTTAGAATTAGCCAGGCAGACAGGCATGTGTACCACACTAAAACTAGCTAGTAATATGTAGGCTGGCTTGCGGGACGGTGCTACTTCTGGGTTGTCTTTTGTTTTCATTTTTTGTTGAAATTAAGATATTTCAGTTAATCATGGGTGTCGATGAGTTCGAATCAGAGCCATACAAATTACAACACGACACGCATAGCTCCTCCTCCTCCTCCTTCCTTTTGATGAGTTGTTATGACAAGCCGACAGCTGCCCATCTGCCGCCTTTTGCCCTTTCGATTTTTCAGTGATCTGGAAACTTCCAAGTAGAGAGGGCTTGCCTAAATAGCCAATTTCGGCACACGTTTGTGTAGTTATGGTTGGAGTGATTTTTGGGTGGACTGTTTTCACAATGTGGCGGTGAATACTATCAATGGGGAGTCGTCACATTGCGCGTTGGAAAGTCAAAATTACACGTGGCGATTTATCATTGGTTTGAAAATGTTTTTGTCTTTTCAATGCGCCATGTGACGACTCTTCATTGGTATTGTCCATCGTCATATGGTGGACACAGTTCACCCAAGAATTTCTCTTATCGTCAACATTTGATATGAGCATTGCTCACAAAAGTTGTGCCCATTCACTAGTAATTTTCTTTTTACCTGTGGCGTTCTTGTAAGATTCAGAAATGAGAATTATAAACCACTGAAGATTAATTTGATGCACATTTAAAATTAATTGATGATTAGTTAGAGATTTAAACTATATATAAGAATTATTTTAGAGTTGAGCATGACAAGTAGGAATTCGTACAGATCTAACTAACCTTTATGAGTATGTTTTAAGGGTGCGACGAAAATACACATTGATATTATGCATATTTAATTGCATCAATGCTCAAAAATCAATTAATAATAAATGAAAAATTTAACTAAGGATCATTGTATAACTCAATAGGGTACTTAAATCCTTAATATCCTTAACAATTAGCCAAGTTTTTGACTTTTACAGGTCAACAGAAGTTAATGTGTATCAATCTTGCACAAAGAACAGACCGCACACGAATTCGGGAAATCTAAACAATCAAACAATAAACGAGTGATTTTTGGGTCGATTGTGCTCATAACGTGGCGGTAGACACTATAAATATGAATCAGTTATATAATGTGTTGAAAAATTATAATTAATTTTAAACTAATGATAATTCATCAAATGTTTTCTACCCATAAAAAAAAAAATCAATCTCTAAAACCAAAACAAAGAAAAGAATGTTGAAGAATTTTCAGGGTGATATTATTAAACTCGAGACTGAAGGATCAGCAACATATCTACAACAACTTCCAAAATCAATACTAAAATCTCCCACCGCAAACCCACAATCATCAAATTCCTCCTCCACACACCATCCAGCGTCTTCCAATTTACTACTCCAACATTCATCTCTAATTTGACTAGTTGAACCGCTTTCGGACCTAACTGGAATCCAATCCTCGTCGGACCCCCAATCCCAATCGGGTCGCCCCGAAACACCCGCCAGCTGCTCAATCCTGTCCTCGTCCCGCAACTCCCCTGAAGTCCCCACCTCCATCTCCATCCCGGTTTGCGAAGCTGATTCATCATCTGACGCATTCCATATCTGATGGTCTAAAATGCTCGTGGGAGAAATCGATTTGGGTTGATGGAAAAATTCCAACTTTGTGACAAATGGATGGCTTAGAAGCTCCGTCGCCGTCCACCTCTGCGACCGATCTCTCACCAGACACTTACTCAAAAAGTCCTTCCCTTGCTCGGAAAGCGAGCTCGGGAACGCCGGGATCTGATCGGAGAACGCGATTCTGTACAGAATTCGGGCTGGGTCTGATACGGGCCACGCGGGTCCGCCAGTGGCCATTTCAATCACGGTGCACCCGACAGCCCAGATGTCAGCTTCGGGCCCCTGCTCTTCTCCTCTGGCAGCTTCCGGTGCCATGTAGACCGGCGTCCCGGAGACCGAAACGGCTCCGTTCGATTCACGACCACCAGCTCTCTTGGAGCATCCGAAATCGGCTAACTTGGCTCCGTGTTCTTCGCTGATCAGAATGTTGCTGCCTTTGATGTCGCAATGTGACACGCCGTTCGAATGCAGGTACTCCGCGGCTTTCAAAATCTGACACGTGAAGGCTCGGATTGTCTGCTCGTCCATCCGGCCGCCGCGCCGGCGAATCTCGTCGGCGAGCGTGCCTCCGGGGACGTACTCCATGAACAGATTGTAGTAAAGCTCGTTGCTTTCTCCCTTGCTGATATCAAACCCTTTGTAGCCCACAATATGTGGGGAGCTTAGAGCTGAAAGAATCTCCTTCTCCCTCTGTAAAAACTGGGACTTGGAAAACTCGGCCGACTTGACAGCGAGAATCTCGCCGGGGAAATCGCCGGAAGTGGCGACGGAGACGGCGGCGGTGGAGCCCTTTCCAATTTGACGGCCTCTTGTCCAGGCCATGCTTGAAAAAATTGAAATTTGAAAGCAGAAAGATGAAGTTTGTTGGGTTTCTGGAAGCCTTTATATAAAGGTTCGATCTTTAAGCATGGTGTGGATTAAAATAAGCTTAGTTAAATCGGTTAGCTTGTCCAACTCTAATCTCATTATTTGGCAGGAGACGTGTCCACCTCTGGTTCGAGATGGGGCTAAAAGGTTGGCCTCTCAACCAGCTCAACCGGCCGTTGGTGACATGGCAATCTCACACGTGCGCGCGTGTCAATGTTTTAGGGCTTGTTGTGTGGAAGTTGAAGACATGTAATTTGGTTGTGTGCGTGTTGAAAATGTGTCTCATCTGGTCAAGTCTGAAGAACAGATTGGATGAGTTTATTGGGATATGGTAGATTGGATGGATCATCTCTACTTTGATGACTCATTGTTTTGTGCAAGTTTGCTCAGGAGTAGTATAGTTAACCGGGCTGACTCCATTGTGTAAAAGAAACTGATATGTGCTTGACCTGTTATACAAAATCGTTTTAAAAAATTATTAATAAAAAATAGTACTAGCATATTGAAAGGGGTTGACAATTGAATTTAAAGGTGAGTTTTGAAATGGGGACTTTGAGTGGGTTGAACTACCAACCATGAATTTATTGGTTGGACTTGAAGTTGAAGGTGAAGTATTATATGAGATGGTTTAGCTTGAAGTTGAAGTGTGGAATATATATTCAAGCTCTTTCAAATGTTTAGGGGTTTTGAAGTCAAGTTTGGATGAGGGCCTGAGCGGTATGTCCCAACTCCCAACTGTGTTAGAAAGTCCTTGGGGACTCTTCTTGGGGGGTATGTTGTATATGTGGAGTGTCCTTATTCAGACAAGTGTCGTTAAACTAGTTTTTAAACTTAGTGTTGTGGTTGATGGTTCTATGTGTACTATGTGCGTGTTTATATTTAGCCAAGTGTAGTCAAGATAAGGTTTGTGAGTACAGAGTTTGGTTGTTGATTCAATATTCAATGCTTTGGTTCGTACCGAGTATGTGTGAAGAATTTTTATGTGATTTATTTTTGAAATAAAATTTGAAAGGGGTTCGAACTATTACCATTTATTAAATTACGATTTGAACTATCACGATTTTCAAAAAAAATGCACTAATTAGATGATTTCTAAAATAAATTTTATTATTATATTTCTAAACTAATATTATTATAAGATTTAGATTTGTGTGCAAATTTGGTTAACATAACAAATAATATCGTTTTCGCACATAAAGAAAGCGACGTCTTTTCATATTCAATCATCAATAATTCTCTCAACAAATTTAATAAGATCAATTATATTTAAATGTTCACACAAACTGATTTTAAGCATTATCTAAAACAAGTCCAATTTTTATTCCATCACACTCTTTTTGAAAATCATGGTAGTTTGGACCGCAATTGAGCAAGCTGTGATAGTTCATAACCTTTTTGGAGTTTTTTCCTTTATTTTTAGTGGCGATTTTGAGAATTTAAATTTTGTATAAAATTTAAAACTGTATATAATTTTTGATTTCGTTGTGAGCAGCTATTTCATAATGATGTCACATTCTGTTAGTAAGTTGGTTCCACACTCGAAATTAAATGGCAATGAGTGGGAGAGTCCAACTATACTTATAGGTTAGTGTTTGAGTTCAACGAGCGATGTGGGATACAATCTCTTTATATGCACCAACATCCCCCCTCACTTGCGAGATCGTTAGGCGGACGAAACCACAATCTGACGGACGACACCGTATTAAATCAATATCTCGCAAGTGAACCTAGTGCAGACGTAACCAACACGTTAGACCGGTTTATCCAGGAATGCGGCTAAAACCCGCTCTGATACCATGTTAATAAGTTAGTTCCACACTTAAAACCAATTGACAATGAGTGGGAGAGTCCAACTATATTTATATATTAATGTTTGAGCTCAATGGATGATGTAGGATAAAATCCCTTTATATGCACCAACACATTCGATTAGTTTTAGTGGTAACGGGAGAATTAGATTTTAGATGAACAGTTAGCAGGATTGGATATGATTTAATGAGGATCGGTCACCACAGCTAGGTTGGATGGAGATTTTTTTTATTTTAAGTTTTTAATAATATTTTTATTTATTTAGACGTATTATGAGTTGAGTTGAGTTATATACAGATAATTTAAATTGAATTTGAACCGTGTATGTCTTAGTTGTGGCACTCACACTGTGTTAGTTAGTATTGTCATTCACAAGTGACGATTCCGAAAATGCTTCTTTAACTTAATATGTTACTGTTTGATTTTTAATTTATAATGTAATGTACTTTTAAGGTTGTGTTTGGTTTAGGGAAAATTTGAGGAAAAGAAAAATTTGATGGAAAATTTAAAAGAATTCTTTGTTTGGTTTAGAGAAAATTGAGGATGGAAAACTAAATGAAAAGTTAGATGGAAAATAGGATGAAAATTTTGTTTAAATTAAAGAGTGTTTTTAGTACTTTCTATACAATTTTTCACATCAAACCAAGCAAGAATAAAATAAAATGAATTTTTTTAGAGATTCATTTTCCCTCTAACTTTTCTTTCCCTCAAACCAAACACAGCCTAATTGATCAAATCTAGCTATGATTAGGTGGTGAACACATATTTCATTTTAAATTGGAGAGATTTTTGTATGTATATAGTGTCAATCATGTGGAATGCAAACACATTAATGTATTCGATTGTTTGACCATTCACATGACACATTCAAAAAAAATCAAAATCAACAATTACGTGTCACTTTATTATACTCACAAAATCTTCCGTATCTATCCAAAAATTACTTTTTAAATTAACTGAAATGACTCTTGTATTTTGAATTGCTAAACTCATCTTACATTGAGTAGTGTGAAAGTGTGGGTTTGGACAATCACATTTTGAATTAGTGTCGCACTCATGATGGTTTCGTCATTTTGGAAATCTTCCACATCATATCACGGCTTGGGGGTCTACTTCAAATTATGTCATTTGATGCAATCAAAGTTACATCATACCATGAAGATTTTTGAGTAAGGCTTACATTTGCATTCAAATAGCTAGGACCAACAATAATATATTTATATTTTATTGTCTAAATGTATAGTGCTTAAATTATATCTTACCTTTAATTTGATTTGTACGACTAATGTAAAACATAACATATTTAAGGGAAAAATCTTAAAAGGAGTGTTGAACTATCACTATTTACTCAATTGCGGTTCGAACTACCACGATTTCTAAAAAAAGTGCGATGAAAAAAAAATTGAACTGATTTTTAAAATAAAAGTTACTGTTACTTTTTTAAACTAATATTATTACAAGACTTAGATTTGTGCATAAAGATTATGTCGTTTGATTGTCAAAATAAATAATATCGCTTTGGACACAAATAAAACGACGTATTTTCACACTCAAACATCTATAATCGTCAACAAATTTAATAAGATTAATTACATTTAAAAAACCAAACAAATTGATCTTAAGCATCATCTGAAATTAGTCCAATTTTTTTATCACACTTTTTTTTAAATTTTGATAGTTTGGATTGTAATTTGATAAGTAGTGGTAGTTCAAACCCATTTTTGGATTTTTTCCCCATGTTTAATAACATTTCATTTTGACACATGATAATATGATCAATAAGATGCCTCAGTAATTTAGAATGTTGTCTAACAATCACCCTATCATAAATTCAAGAAAAAAAAATGATAATATGCCATAAATATGAATAATGCTACCATACTCAATTTCTTCCGCAGTTAGATGGCTATCACGTTTTTTATATGTCAATTGTATTGATGAGGTGTTGGTGACTTGGGATTGTGAATTGAATTGTTGTCTACTGTGTAGAGCCACGTGAAGAATATGGATTTGCTGGAAGCAACTCATTTATTGTAAAATATCAATTCATATATTCTCATATTACTTTTATTGTTTTTATTTAAGTTTTCTATATTAACTATGAAGAACAATTAATTAAATAAATAATGGCAAGAAAAATAAAATTAATATATTAACGTTATGTGAATATACTAATATACATTAATTACATATTCAAATATCTCAAGCTACAAAGAACGAGTCAAACATCATTCTAAAAATTTAAAACCAATGATAAAAGAGTACTGTATGAGAGTATTTTGGCATTGATAGAACACTGTTAATTAACATATGAATCTTAAAAGATACGTGCGCTAAATCTCATTAAAAGTTATGCCTAATTTCTTAGGCTGTGTTTGGTTTAAGGAAAATTTGATGAAAATTAATAAGAAATGTTTTGTGAAAATGTGAAAGAAAGTTTACAGGAAAATTAGATAGAAAATGGGAAGAAAATTTTGTTTAAAATAAAAAATGCTTTACTATTTTCCCACCATATTTGCATAACCAAACAAAAAAAAATATGATGAATTTCATGGGGAATTCATTTTCTCCAAATTTTTCTTTTCCCAAACCTAACACAGCCTTAGAATTTACTCATCTAGCTCTATTGAGACTATGCCACGCAATACTAACTATTAAATAGAAGAAGCTTCTAAAAGCTACTCCCTCCGTCCTCTAATACATGTCGTTTACGGTTAATTTGAGTAGATTAAGGTGAAGTTAATGCTAGCGGTTGAACAAATTTAATAGGTATGTGGTTAACATTTTTTTGAAAAAGTTCGTGCAAAAAGTAAAATTGGTAGATGATTATTGGTGAGGAATGTATTCTTTATTGATTATGATAATGAAGTGATTAATGTTTGACATTTTAAGGTAGTTGTTGATATTAAATACGCATTGAAAATTGATAAGTGACAAGTAAAAGTGGACAAAAAAATTCGGTTAAGTGACATGTAAAAGAGGACAGAGGGAGTAGCAGAGACGTTGTAACTAACAAAATTAATTATGGGGCCTTGGACGAAATAGAAAAATTGAACTCTAAAAAATAAAGGGAGAAAAAATAAATGCATATTTTTTTAATAATTAATTCTCTATTTTTCAAACTAAGATAGAGTAAAAAAACAATTCTTAACATTCTTATATCAAACTCGTTTTTATATGCCCTAAAAAAACATGAAAAAAATATGCATATACTTTTATAATTAATTCTAATATTTCTTAAACTACGGTAGAGTAAAAGTTTATACTTTTTAGCATTCTTAAATCAAATTCATTTCAATATTTGGAATTTGTTTAATTTATGTTGGAATATTTGCTAACAAAGCCTGAATGACTTAGTGCTCTCTAGTAGTTAAAGTTATGGTTTTATTTCTGGGAGGTTACATGATCGATTCTCTTCAAGATTAAATTTTACTTTTTTTAAAGTTGTAGGAACAATTGTTTGACCCCGGCGCTAAAGAGCAACTAATTAACATTTGAATAACATGAAGAATATGATCATAAGATTAGTAAATTTGAAGTCTTGTCAACTTTCACTTAGACATTTAGGCTGTGTTTGGTTTAGGGAAAATTTGGAGGAAGGAAAATTTTTTGATGGAAAATGAGTAAAATTCAGTGTTTGGTTTAGATGAAAAATAGGAGGGAAAGAAAATTTGGTGGAAAATGAATTCTTATATCTAACAAATCAATCCAATCAAATTCAATGTATCTCAAACAAATAATCAAATTTTAAACAAATTCAATGTATTTCATCAAATTCAATGTATGAAGTGATGAAATGTACATTTTTGACATATTTTTCCATAAAACTTTCCATGATCATGAAAAATGAAATGGATTTCAAACAATTTTCCTTGACATTTTCCTAATGAAACCAAACAAGGAAAAATTAGATGGAATCCTTCAAGAATTTCATTTCCTTTCTATTTTCCCTCAAATTTTCCTTTTCACCAAATTTTCCTTAAACCAAACACAGCCTTAGTAATTCATATGCATATTTATTAACAAAAATTATCTTCAAAAGTCATTTTATCTTACTATTTTGGAACATAACTCATTTTACACCAGTATAAATTATTTTATTTTACATTTTGCATGAATTAAAAAAAAAAATTAAATACCAATCTGTTAAATTTGTTTAATAACCAAGATTAACTTTGTTTAATACCTTCAAATCTACTATATGTCTATGAGGATGGATGAAGTATTTCGTTTTTAACCTCCAACTACCTTCAATTCATGTGATTTAATCACCTTGGTGATGTAGACATCGCAATATTTTATATCATGGTGAAGTTACGTTTTTTTTTAAATTGACTCTTTTGTATAAAAACGTTTACTGAATAGTCTCGGTTTTATAAAATGTTTATTGTTTAACTGTTGTTTCAAATGGCTGTCTGATGAAATTCAATCATGCTTTCAAATTTTGATTAGGGGTGGCTCGATTTATTGTCTAGCCACCTGTCCAGGAAACACACACGTAAGAAAAAACTGGTGGTGAAAAAAGTTAACGGTCTTCTGAAGCGATAGATCTAAAGTTTCAGGTTTGTTTATTAGCCCACATACTTCGAAATTGGTGGCGTGTAGTGGTGAGTCAATTTCTCAAAGTGAACTTCTCTGTTCCTATCAAGCACTCAATTTGCTTGAAAACAGGTCAACCTTGGTTCATATCGAAATTGAATAACTGTCAATTGCGATTTTAAATTGGTGTTAAATTTGATCTACTCGCTGTTTCCTTAGATGGATAGTCTATTCCAATACCAGTTTCAATTCAGTACTCTTTCACATGTGCGATTAGATAACAAGCTAAGTTAATCTACAAGCTAAATTAGAAAGCGCAAATTTATCGGTTCAGTTCAATTTAATTCAATTCATCGATTTTTTTATTTTAATTTTACAATCTTAATCAAATCTGCATGGAGGACACACGCCCATAACCACGCACACTAATATTCACATTTTTGTAACAATGTCGTGGAGTCACATTCTTAGACTGGCGCCAGTCATATTATATATTAATCAATATATATTCGTGTTTATTGGGTTTGAAGTTATGCCGAGATGAATGATTTGGTAACGTAAACAGACTCATGCGTGGCTTGTAAGGCATTTTTATTATATTCACCTTCTCACATCAAATCACGAATCTCACTCATAATAATTTTAATTTGTGTTTTTTCATATCATGATTTAAACTAATCAATTTTGTCGCAGGAATCATTAACAACGTTGGTTGCACGCACGCATGTCACGTATACCATAAATCCCCACCATTTATTATTGCAGATTTGGATTTTTCATTTCAGGTAAAGATCACTCGCACATGAATATTATAAAAGATCATTTTTTAATAGAATCTAATAAAACACCAATAATACCGGGTGAACAGTAAGGAGTCTTTACTGTCTATCCAGATCCAACTACAGTACCGTCCAAATTCAAATATTCATATTTCAATTCATAAAAAGTTATCATATAGTCAATAATTAAACCAAAAACAATAAAAATATAATTAAAAAATATTTAACTGAAAAGAACGATACCATTTATAATCATTTTAAGATATTGTAATACATTATAAACTCAACTATAATATATATAGAATTATATTTAAAAAAAATTATTAATCTTTTTTTGTGCGCTCAATTTGAAATTTTTAATTCCGCCACTGTTTATACTTGTCTTTATCATGCATGCATTAGTCAAAAGGAACTACTGAGTAATGAGTAATAATGATAAAATGCATATATGTAAACTAATCTAACATCAACAGTTAAGCACTAATAGGAAGACAAGTATGTCACTGATAATTGGTTGCTTGGTAGTATAAAATCATTTTTTTATAACTATAAATTATCTAAATGAAAAATTAAGTTTATCATAATATTTTGTCAGATATATGAGTTATTTTAAAGTGGACTATGATTCCAGCCAGCTATAATAGTCTCAAGATAATATTTATAAGTTCATAAAAATATTTTGATTATTTAACCTAACACGTGAAGTTAAATAATTAATGTTATATATGCGGCAAAGTGGCAGGCACAATCCTTTTATAAACTTTTGAGAAATCTATAGAAGATATAGAGGCCAAAGCTTAGTTTGTAGGCGTTCTAAGAATTGCTTTGCCGTTCAGTTACGGTTATGGACACGAAATGCTGCTATGACTTTGCTTGTAGTGAACTCAACCCTTTTTGAATGTATAGTATATATATATTATGGCATTTCAACTAAGGTTAATGAGTGAGGTTTATCTTAGACGATAAGTAGTAAGACGATATTTGTAAAAATAAATGTACAAATAAAAATAAGTTTATAAAAAGTATAGCAGTGTGCTAGTCGAACTCTGGCCCCACTCCTCAAATAAGTAATAACTAAATTATATACACTTTTTGTTTTCTTTAATATTTAAAAATTTTTTAACACAAATAATTAAGAAATCCGATACAGAATCTTGTTTGGAACCCACTAAAACTCAGGAATGGGCTTAGTTACAAGCGTCATAATATGCTATAACCAATACTTCGAACGACACTATTCTCATACAAACGCCTCCATGTACTCTTTATGGTTTTTAAAATAAATTTGACTGCACTTCTATGGTGCTATATAAGGTAAAAAAAATTGTCTATACTTTCAATGAGGTATTTAATTATTAGTTAACTGCTATAGCTACATAATGAATCATTTAGGAAATTTAAAAGAAGTTGATAATTAGTTTAATATGAAAAAATGGGATAAAAATATATTATGACATGTGAGTCATATATATATATATAGAATGTGGATCAAATGAAAACAAGTTTGAATTTGTAAACGGAGAACCATTTATATCCTTTAATCTTACGTCATCTAACGATAAAAAATAATCTGATTTTTTTATAATTAAATACTGAAATTTTGTTTTCTTTAATATTATTAACAATATCTCTTGATTTTAGCACATCATTATCCTAATATAACCATAAATATTCTTTGACTCCTTCTTTATCTATCTTCTACCGTTAACATGCAAGTAACTCCTCTCATATTTTCCCCGTTTTACTCGATTTAATATCTGTTGCAGGCTACCAATTAATTTTTACAGAGAATCGAGAAACCATATCACCTTCCATCGCAATAAAAAAGATCTGTAATAGTGCACAACTTTCTGAGTATATGGTGCACATCAATATCCATTGATTTTCTATTGGTGCACTTATGAATTTTGGTGCACTTTTTTTAATGTTGCAGTACATATTTTTGTATGACTATACTCATTGTGTGCATCATTAATACACTATATAATTTATCAGTAAATTTTTGCACCAAAGATTTGAATTGTGCACCAAAGATCAAACTATGCACCGAGTTTGAATGGTGCGCCAATGCACCAAGATTGAATTGTGCATCAATATGTATAAAAGTCTGATGATGTGCGTTAAAATCAAAAGAAAAAAATGTGAAAAAGAAATTAAGTCATAAAAAATAGAAGAAAGAGAAAAGAAAAAAAATTCTGCAACAAATCTAACAAAGGAAAGAGAAAAAAAAACAGACATTTAGTTCCTTATTTTAGGGAGACGATCTTGTAACAAATTTAACAACCCATATAGTAAGGGTTAAATTATCTTTTAAATATTTAGATAAAATAATCTAAAAGAACAATAACCATCAAATGAACAATGAATCAATGATAAAAAATGGTTTACAGTTTACAAATCCAAAGTGTTTTTCTCTCGATCCGCCTTTATATATATATATATATAGATAGATAGATAGATAGAGTTGTTGAAAAATTTATTCAATTGTGAGAGTAAAAAATTTATGTGATAACGATGTGACATGACAGCATCTAATTTGATATAACATGAATTTACTTTCAAATTATTCTCATTGAAAATGCCGTTAGTATATGCACGGCCTAATTCTTAACTGATGAATATTTGAGTTTGAGATGCTACGTGTCATTATTAATAGCTCCCTTTAATCAAGATTATGTGACTCATCATGCGTACAAATATCTTCATAAATGAAGTTTCTACTTGCTTGAAGCATAAACCTAGCTAATTTACCGCTCTTAGTTTGTAGAGAGCATTATTATATATAACAAAAGGAGGATGATCCTAAACCCTAAGCCACTCATTAATACTAAATTCCTTAGGTAAGCCAAACTTGGCCAGTTGTAAGGTGACATTTGTCGCTCTTTCAGCCCTAACTCGACTCCAAAGCCTGATCACGTGATGCTATTGTAAAGATAAAAGCTATATTAAAGCACGCACCCAATTCATTTGACAAGAATTAGCCATGTAGACAGGCATACGTGCCACACTAAAACTAGCTAATTACTAATATGTTGGCCTAGCCTGTGGGTGCTTTTCTTCTGGTTATTTTTGAATTCATTTTTGTTAATGTTAAAGCTGTGTTTGGTTGAGGGGAAATTATGTTGAAAATTAGATGATAAGGTTGAATTCATGTTTAGTTTAAAAAAAAAATTAGATGGAAAGTTAGGCTTGGGTTTAGGGAAAATTAGATGGAGAAAAAAATTTGAAGAAAAGTTAGAAGGATTCTTTTGTTTGGTTTAGATAAAATTTGTGGGAAATAAAATTGCATGAAAAATTAGAAGAAAAGTTAAAATAAAATAAAAAGAGTTTTGAAACTTTCTTTCAAAATTTTCATTTCAGCCAAACAAAGAAAAATAAAATGAAATTCATCATGGATTTCACTTTCCCTCATATTTTTCTTTCCATCAAATTTTCTCCAAACCAAACACAAACTTAGGTAGTGTCTGGTTTAGGAAAAATTTGGCGGTAAGAAAAATGTGATGAAAAATTAGTAAAATCCATTGTTTGATTTAGATGGAAAATAGGAGGGAAAGAAAATTAAGTGAAAAATTAGATGGAAAATGTGATTATTATCTCTAACAAATCAATCCAATCAAATTCATGGTATTTCAAACAAATAACCACTTTTGAACAAATTCAATGTATTAAGGGATGAAAGCAGGTTGATATTTTTCTATATTTTCCATAAAACTTTCTATGATCATGAAAAATGAAATGAATTCATAACAATTTTACTTGACATTTTTCTTATGAAACTAAATAAGAAAAAAATAAATGGAATCCTTCAATGATTTCATTTCCTTTCAATTTTCCCCAAACATAGCCTAAAGGTAAATTAAATAGAGTTTGAAACTTTACTTCAAAATTTTCATTTCAAACAAAACAAATGAAAATCAAATGAAATCATTAGGGATTTAACGGTTCCATTTGGCTTTTAATAAAAAAATCAAACCAAATCGTTGGTAATCGGTTCTCAATACCGAACAGAACCCCTACTTATAAAAAACCAAACCGAATCAAACCAAGTGGTTTGATTTGGTCTAATTAAATTTTTATGAACTTTATTGACCAATTTAATTACTAAATATGAGAACTTCCATATAAAATTCTTATTTTGATGGGGCTGGATCGGTTCAGTTTAAAAAATTAAAAACTAAACCAAACCATTAGTTCGTTAGTTTTTCAACATTCCAAACCTACCTGAACACGGTTCGGTTTGATTCAATTCGTCGGTTTTTATTTACACTCCTATAAACCATAATGAATTTCATTTTCTTATAAAATTTCATTTTCTTCAAATTCCCAAAAAACCAAGCACACCTTAAGATATTGAAAAAAGGGAAAAAAACTTCAGAAAGGACCTTGAACTATCATCACTTTCCAAATTGTGATCAGAACTATCACGATTTTCAAAAAATTGCGATGAAAAAAAAATTGACTTATTTTTTGAAATAAAATTTACCGTTATACTCATATACTAATATTATCACAAGACTTAATATCATTTTACGCACATATATAAAATGAAGTCTTTTCTTTTGATAACCAAAAGACGTCATTTTCTTATTTGTACAAAATGATATAATTTACTTTGATAACCAAACAATGTAATTTTCGCACTCAAATCTAAGTCTTATAATAATATTAGTTTAGGAATGTAATGATAAATTTTATTTTAGAAAATCAGTCCAATTTTTTTTCATCGCACCCTTTTTGAAAATTGTGATAGTTTTGATCGCAATTAGATAAGTGGTGATAGTTCAGAGCGTCTTTGGAATTTATCCCAAAAATAAATGTCTCATATGTGTGTGAAAGAGTCATATCATTTCCTGAAAAAATATGTTTTCCATTTTATGTTGTTAAATGTATTAACGCCTATTGCAAATAATAAATAATTGAAATTTATGTTGTCGATATTGATCTATTTGGGCCAAAGATAATTCTGGTGAGTAATTGACTTTGTCTGATTTTGTTGTGCGATGATTAAAGGGGACAATTGTTGAGAAATTTGTTGATAATAAGTCTAAGGTAATATAATAATAAAGTGGTTTGTGTCTATAGCACTCAACGTAAAATACAGATGATTGCATTCTATTTGTAAATCCAGATATTGGATGACATTGAAAATGTTATAAAAAATTTGATTGGAAAGGAGTTCAAGTTCTTTATATCCATTAGCTAGAAGAATATTACTGATATAGAGCGACATTTCTTGGTAATTGATGTATTTCAAGATAGCTCCGACATGAATGAAATCAAACACGTCATTCATACCTGAATTTTCAGGTGTAAATTCCGATGATGTGTGATATAATTATATAACTATTGTCTTAATTTATTTTAGTGATACATTTGATATTATGATGACACTATTTTTTCCATCAATTTTAAATGTTCAGAAGTCTACTATCGGCACTAAATCATCCTCTTCAAAGAGGTCATCCATATCCAACAAGCTACAAGATAAGGATAATGAATTTTAGACACAATTTAGAAGAAAATTAAGATGGAAAAGGTGATTTTTTTTAAAATAAATAATATACCATTTATAGTACATATTTGTTATTAACATATGTATTTATCTTAATTTTTTTTTCTCTTTGTAGAAGTGATGCAGATTGTTTCAACTTCGAAGAGGCTTAATGCACTTATTTTATTTTATAGGGTTAGGATTCATAAATATTTGTAATAAGTGTTTCAATTTGAATATTTAATTAATTTTTATATTTTTGTCATAAAATTTTATATTTTTTGTTTACACCAGTTTTAAATTAAATAAGATTATATTTTATATAAAAATAAATCTAATCCACAATAGCGAATAAAAAACAAAGAAAAAAAAACGGGACAGAGCGCGGGCAATAAGCTTATTTAGTAAATATGCTATATATTTTGTTTTATTTTCTTCTCAAATTCCTGAGGTTCCAACTAATTAAGCAACTCTTTATTCCAATGGAGAGAAATATGTCATTTTAATTTTTAAAATAAAAAACATGATTGATCAAAATGTGTGGTAAAGACATTCTATATGTGAGTCCATAGTTCATCTAATGGAATGTGTACACGCAGATTTTTTTTGGTATATGCATCTACTAGTTGATCTGACCGCAATCGTCAATCACCGGAGCTCTGGATCCGGCCCTCATTATATCTATCACAACATCCATTCCCTCCACAACCTGTCCAAAGACAACATTTTTGCCGTCGTACTGCTCAGCCCTGTCAGTAGTGATAAAAAACTGAGACCCATTTACGATATGAGAATTATCATTTCCTTGACGCACCATCGAAACCACACCGGGACCGCCGTGCTTCTTCGTCAGGTTCTCCGCCGGAAATGCCGGTCCATAGATGGAGTCACCCCCAGAACCATCATTGGAAGTTATGTCACCCCCCTGGAACGACTTGTATTCCTTAGGGCTGACCTGGTAGAACATGGATCCCTTGTAGTGGAGCGGCCTGCCTCTTTGGCCGATACCTTTCTCTCCGGTGCACAGCGCCCTGAAGTTCTCGGCGGTGAGAGGAGTGGTGTCAGCGTGAAGCTCGATCACCACACGCCCGGCTCTCCGGCCGTTGATAGCTATGTCTAGAAACACCTCAGGATTCTTCTTTATCTTTTGATGAGCCTGAATAATGTTCTCGGCATCGTCTTTCTTGCCTTGGCGACATTGCTTCAGCTGCTCCTCCAGCTCTTTGACTTTCTCTCGCAACCCTAGCAGCTCTACTTCATGCATTGTTTTCTTATCTAAGTTGCACTTCTCCAGCTGCTTCGCCAGCTCCTTCATTTTCTCAGACAGGTCTCCAACCTGGGAGTTGCTTCGTTGCAGCTCAGAACTCAGCTCGAGCTTCTCCTTCTCCAGTTTCGCGTTCTTAGACTCCGCTTCAGAAACTTTTTTCTCTAGCGCACCCTTCTCATCGTGTAGGTGAGAGTTCTCTGCCTCGAGGGTGGCTCGAGCCGAATCGAGCTCGCTCTTCGCAGCCTCGAACCGGCTCTTGGCAGCGTTCAGCTGTTTAGCAGCGGCTTGGAATCTGGCCTTGGCTGCTTCGAGGCTTGCCTTGGCAGCTTCGAGTTTCGCGCCGTTCACATCTGCCTGAGCCTTGGCCGCTTCGAGGTGGCTCCGAGCTGTCTCCAGCTCGGCCCTGGCCTCGTCCAGCTGTTTGTGAGCAGTCTCCAGCTGGAAGTTTGCGGCTTCGAGCTGAGCCTGAGCCTCCTTCAATTTGGACTGCGCGGTTTTCAGCTGCAACCTCTCCGCCTCCAGCTGCGCTTTAGCAGCTTTGAGCTCGTCCATTTCTGCTTCCAGCTCCAGCCGATCCGTGTTGGACGAGGAAGCCCATGTTTTCAACCATTTCTTCAACAGCTCCAAGTTGGCAACAGCTTCTTCCAAGCTAACTCCAACTTTCTCCGACAACACCGCGACCGATTTGTCATTGTTACCAGGTGCCATGTTTCTTCTTCTTTAGCAGAAGTATGAGAAAGGCGCAGAGAGATAGAGAGAGATATATTATTGCCTGACGAGATGATATAATGGGTGGATTGCCTATGAATGCTGAGCAAGCTCAAGAGAGTATTAATTTCAAGATCTCACCTTCACCAGATTACACTACGAATGCTCTTACACAACTAATTAAACTCCAACTTCCATATTATAATTTATACAAGCCATCTAGTGTGATAAACATTTTGGGAGAACATGTGCAACATATTAATTATCTGTGAATGCAATTAATTAAATATATATTTTTATATTACATTATGTTTTAAAGTCAAAGTATAGTGTGATAAACATTGATTGGATTTCCATAGGTTTGTAATCAAGCTTATGTCGGATGAAGAAAGTCAACCATTTATTCGACCTAATTTTGAGTTTTTTTTCTACCAAAAAATTAAAATGAATATATTCTTAATATTTCGGATCAATTATAGTAAATACAGTACATTTATAATTTTTCCTCATTGTATTTGAGCATTTGAGAAAATTAACAAATATTAGATTGGATTGATAACAGCCAGATCGATCTGTTTACATAGTATACTAGCAAAGTCAATGCCTATACTAATTGTTGGTGCATCTGCATCTCCATGTGATGCGTAGGATGGGAATCACGAACATGTGCACCATGTGCATCGCCCTGTTTAAGCAAAATGAAATTACAACTAAATAAGCATCGTGTGTGATTAAGTGCAAATTTTTTGATTAATATGTACACTATATTGAATCTAATTAGTTAAAAATTTTCATGCATTTTATAAATATTTTGTGTATTATTTTAGAATTTAAATTTTAAAGTCAAAGTATAGCGTGATTAACATTTATTAGTTACGCTTACGATCAATTATGTCGGATGAAGAAAATCAATCTGCTATCTATATAATACTTAATACAAAAATATAAACATGTTATTTTACCATATTTCATTAACAAATGCGTGACAGAGGAGCTGCTCACCACGCTTCGATTTGAAAGCGTAGTGATAGATATATTTTTGAGGCAATGTTCTCTTTTGAGGCAAAACATTGGTGCAGTGTGATTAATGGTGAGATGGATTATATTTTTACTAATAGGACATGAAATTTGATAAATCTCCTCAGCTTAATACTATTAAATACAAATGGGCTTTCAAGAGATAAATCAAGTATGATGGTACAATTGAAAAGCATAAGATCATGCTTTTAGCCAAATGGTTCAAAAGGAAGAAATAGACGATATTGATACTTATTCCCATGTAGCTAAATTGTTTACTATCTGAGTGCTTATAGAACTAGTTTCCATTCGAGTTTCAATATCGAACAAATGGATGTAAGAAACTGTCTTTCTTTATGAGAATCTTAAAGAAGAAATTTACATGGATCGACCTAAGGGATTGGTGACTCTAGTATATGAAATAAGGCTTGTAGCTTGTTAAATTCTTATATGGACTAAAGCAATCTCTCATCATATGACATGAAAAGTTTGCTGTGACTATACTATCATTTGATTTCACCATGAGTGAAAGTGATAAACGTTCCGATCCTATTGTTTGGTTCAAGTCACTATATTAGAACGGAAATCAAATTATTCTTACACTCTAAGTTTGATAGGAATATTATGAGAGAAGTAAGTGTAATACTTTGGCTCAAGTTGACTCGATCACCACGTGGGTTAACGGTTTATCAATCATACTATATTGAGAAAAAATTACTTGAAAGGTATTGTTATCAGAATGCTAATGCTTTGATATCTTCCTATAATCCATCAGCACCTCAAATTAAAAACAAAAACGGAGTCCCAAAATTAGCTAAATTACATAGCTAATTTACAAGATCAGACATATCATTTACGGTCTCTAAATTAGCTAGATAAATAAATTTTTAAGATAAGACTCACGGAAGGCATTGGACGAGGTCATGAGGTACTTAATCGGGGAACTACACCCATTTTAAGGATCAATTTCTTGATGATTTAAGGTGTTTCCAAATAATTTTATCGCTATTTTTTGTCTTTTATGTTCAATTAGGGAAAGAGTCCAAAAATTAGTGTATGGAGTGAAAAGAAAGCAATTCGAGATTAAAAATAAGGTAAAAGGTGAAGATTATTTGAAAAAGAGTTAGCATCTACTCGGTCAAGTATACCTCCATCACCCATCTTGAAGAATCCCTAAACTCTACACGACTGAGTGAAAGTAAGAAGAATTTTGTACTCAGCTTGAGTGAGGACATTTAATGCACCTCACGTGACCGAGTGACAAAAATATAAAGTATTTCACTCAGCAGAGTAAGCATGTAATGCACTTTAATCGAGTACAAAATTTGTTCTTAGTTCACTCGGTCGAGTAAAGGAATTACACTTCATATCTTACTCGACCGAGTACAGCTCACTCAGCCAAATAAAAATTTCCTTCATGGTTTCACTCGGCTGAGTAATTTAGAAGTTACGAAGAATTATTAAATGAAGGGTTCTTGGAGGAAATCCTCCTCTATTTAATGGCCATTTCCTCCATTCTTTTTCCATCTAATTCCACCCGTATAAATAGAGCTCTCCACCACACAATAAAAGCATCAAGTGATTCAAACATCAAGGCATCCACAGAAAGAGCTAGATCATCTATATCTACATTTCCTACACATTTTTAGTTTTTTTTTTTGAAGAAGAAATCATGGATATATTCTAAACCAATCATGAACGAGTAGTCTCCTCCAACTCCGATGGACCTATGGATCTTAGAGTATTATACTCTTACTCTATTGATGTTTATTTTATGAAGTTATTTTTTATTACTTAAGCCATGTACTCTCTATTATTTACATGTTAGCATGCTTTGCCTTAATATTGACATGTTATTATACTTGAATATATAATATGTGTGATAGAAGAACTTAGCCTCTATCATCCTTTGTGATCATGCTCTTAGCCAAAGAAAGGTGAGAATCAGAGGTGTTTAAGAACATGTTCTGGTTGTAGTCGATGGACTTGACTACCAAATGCGATAATCAAAAGTTGGTAAGAATGTCGAGTGATATGGTCGAGTAGAGATCATCTTGTCCTCTATCATATGAGCATTGAGCCAACGAAGATAAAGATTAGAGTTGTATCGATGTTAGTGATAGTTGTAGATATTAAAGGCAGATAATCAATTTTGAGAACCAGAGGTTACCGAAAAGGGATGAACGAGACCCCTAACAAAACTTTTACACATATGTAGAAAATTAAGTATCTCTCGCTTCGTACCTTTGCTGCAGGATGAATCAACACCAAGAAAGATTGTGGTCTCCTTCCTTAAGAAATGGTCTAGAGTTGGATATATATGTGATAAAATGCTTGGTAGACTTTTATGTGTACAAATACATTCTCTAGGTGAAGTAGTGTCCTAGGAATGCCTTTTATCACCTGATCAACCTCTAACTATCAGCTTTTATATAGAAGTAAATACGTATGCGGTAGCAACCAAATCGCCAAGAAAGTCATAGCTCCTTGTGTTTGACCCAGGACTTATCAGCTTATAAATTTTTTTTACAAGCATTTTACCCTCACTTGCGAAATGTGAAAATATTGCACTGTTAGTACTACATTACTTAAATGGAATTAGATTCCTTGGACTATATTGCTAGAAACTCCCTCATCTGCTTGAGTGATATAGTAATGCAAATTGAATGGTTATGAACCATATCTGTAACGGATGCACATGGTACATGTGTTTACTCATATAAACGCGTTGTTTTCTAGAAGTTTAGTAAACAAAATTTGAAAACTCACTCATTATTCGAGGATTGGTTATGTGTCTTGGATACTACTAGGGTGGAAGTCGAATTGTAATGCAGACTTAAGTTCGATAATCGATTCAGTAGCAGACTGATTCTGTCAGTCTTTATACATTGTGATAGTCAAAGATTAGTACCACCAAGTATAATGAAAAAACTAAGAGGTGTATCCATCTTAGACTAAAGTCTATGTGAGGATTAGTGTCTGAAATATCATAGCGTTGATTTTACTGGGTCCAAAAACAATGTGACTGACTTTTTGACAAAAAGAACAGAGCTAAAGCAAGTCCTTAAAATAGGGGTGGGGATGAGACTAAAAATTCAAGTATGAGTCACCTATAGCAGTAGCTCAATTAACTTAGTAGATCCCACAAAGTTAGTTCAATGTGATATAAACTAGTTGTCTGAGTAGCTTGAACGCATTTATATACACATTTAATGTTTGTTATATATATGTTAAAAGTTATTTTCCATGAATTGAGAAATGTTATAACTGAAAATAAAGTAAGAGTTAAAGACTTTTAATGAGGTCAAAGTCATAATTGGTGAGATGTAAGCAATGCATCTTCTGAGAGGGCCAGCTAATGGATCTGCTGAGAGGTCACATGTAGAGAAGAGATTCCATCTCGAAAATAAACATGATATAGGATCACGACACATGGTCATGATATGTAAACTCTATGGATTGTATTTATAGCTTGTGTCTTGTTGTCATGAGTAATATTCTTCCACGTCACATGACTCAAATTTAAGATGAAATATATCATGTGTTCCAGTGGGGGTTGGTTTAATAACTTAAATGAGGTTCAAAATGAAACATATACCTTTGTCGAGAACAATGCAATAAATTCAAGTAAAGTGATTATCCACGTATTCGTGGGGGATTGTTACAAATAATTCATTTTAGTGATAGATTAACGTAACAATTAGCATAATATATTATGTGAATTAGCTTTCTGAAATCCATCGATTAGATTGGATATTAAATATACATTATGTTTGATGAGACATTAGTTATCCTTATACATATTACATATCATTTGGAAAATAAGATCTTATGTGATTTATATATTATTTTATTTCTAAGTAAGATAAAAAAATATAAAGAGAGAATAGAGAAGACTCATTAGGGGTGTAACGATATGGTTCAGTTTGATTTTTAATAAAAAATCAAATGGAACTGTTGGTGATCGGTTTGAATAATTTGAGACCGAATCAAACCGATTGTTTTAAAAAATCAAACCGAATCAAACTGTGTGGTTCGATTTATTTTTTTATAAAATTTATTGACTTATTTAAGGGGAAAACCCTAAATGGGGTCCCGAACTATTATCATTTCCCAACTTACGGTCCGAACTATCAAATTTGACGATTAAGGGGCAAAAAAAAAATTTCGTTAACACCGTTAACTGCCGAACCGCGGTGGAGCTGGGTGCGGGGCTGAGAGGAGCTGGGCGCGGGCTGAGAGCCGCTGAGCTGGGGATTTGGGTGTGCGGGAATCTGCATTTGGTCTGTGATTGATGGGGGCAGGTGGGAGCAAGCAATGCGGTGGTGGTCACGGAGCTGGGGATTTGGGTGTGCGGGAATCTGCATTTGGTCTGTGATTGATTGGGGCATGTGGGAGCAAGCAATGCGGCGGTGGTGGTGGTGGTGGCGGTCAGCCCGCGCCCAGCTCCTCTCAGCCCCGCTCCCAGCTCCACTGTGGTTCGGTCATGCGCGCAAGGCCTCCTCGGCTCTCAGCCCGCGCCCAGCTCCTCTCAGCCCCGCGCCCAGCTCCACCGCGGTTCGGCCGTTAACGGTGTTAACGGAATTTTTTTTTTGCCCCTTAATCGTCAAATTTGATAGTTCGGACCTTAAGTTGGGAAATGGTAATAGTTCGGGACCCCATTTAGGGTTTTTCCGCTTATTTAATTATTAAATAGGAGACTTTTCATATAAATAATAATATGTCTACTAATTTATATCATATATTCAATTAAATTTGAATATGATCTAAAATATAGTGAAACCGTTTGGTTTGGTTTGAAAAATATCAAATACCGAACCAAACCTTTAGTCATTGATTCGGTTTTTATCGGTTCATCGATTTATTGGTTTTTATTTACATTCCTACCTAATGTGCGCATTATTTTTTTGTTTTGATTTTCTTTTGTTTGGTTTAATTTGGAATAGAAAATTAAAGGAAAGTTTCAAAACTGTCTTTATTTTATATTTACTTTCTTTCCAATTTTACATCATATAGAATTCTATCAACTTTTCTTCAAATTTTTCTTTCCCTCTTGTTTTCCATAAACCAAACAACCAAGATTTTTTTATACCTTCTATGAAACTTATCACTTCTAACCGAAATATGAGAAAATAAAATAAATTTCATAGGATATTCATTATTTCTTTTATATGTTTCATCCTCATGTTCACTAGACCAAACAAAAAGTGAACGTTTTAATCACTACCACTAGTTTGACTTGGGTACTAAATATTTTTGGTGTTCATCAATGCCAAAGTCGCTAGCCATCTCACACATAGACAAGAGTCACAAGATAGTCGGTGCAGTGGCGATTCTAAGTTTATTTTTTTAAGGAGATGAATTAATAATAGGGTGGAATTCGAAAGGGCAAATTAAAATTTTAATTGAAATTATGCATATATATATATTTTAAATATAAATTTTATAAAAATAAAATTTATAGTTACACTTCTAAACTAAAATCATTATAAGAGTTAAACTCGTACGCTAAAACTATATTGTTTTCTCATTAAAATTAAACAATGAGGTTGGATCACATTAACTAAATGATTTATTTTCACACTCACACTCAGTAAATCTTAATCCTCAACCGATTTACAAAGTTAATTTATATTTAATGAATAAAAACCAACAAATCCTAATGACATTATAAGTTATTTCGAAATTTTTTTTTTACACCCCTTTTGATAGTTCGGATTATGATTAAGAAAGCAATGATAACTTAGGATCTCTTTTAGTGTTTTTTTTTGAGAATATTATTTAGTATTATGTGTTGGATAATGGATTCACTGGTGCTTATTTGTCAGCTGATCATTTCGTTTACAATGTTTTCATTTTTTAGACAAATATTCCTTCGACAGCTGAAACTAAGCTATTAGATACGATGTCAAACATTGAATTCAGTTTTGGAATTTTATCTCAAGCAACCAAGCAATTTCCTGCGATCGAGATTATCTGTTTCTGGACCAACCGTCAAACACCATATGTAAATTATTTAATTTATTAAATAATAAATTTATTTAGTCTGTCACATGTCAATTACAACAAAATAATTACCCTGGCAGCATATCAGTTGACTGTTTAGGATTATAACTCTTGAGTTTTTAGATAACTGAATCTCTTTGGAAGTGAGATCTTGATAGTTTGATTTGGATTACAAATTTGTAAATTTTGTTATTTTGTCATTAGTTTTATCTTTTATGCTCTGGATATTTTATTTAATTAAACGACACTTTTCATCTCTTAGTTTTGTTTGAAACAGTCAAAATCTCAAGTCTAAGTAACTTTCATGATCTATATATAATTCTCGACCGTTACCTGTACCCATCCAAAAGTTTTGAATTTCTAAGAATTTGTTATTTCTTAAAATTTGAGACATGGTTTACCCCAAAAATGGTCACATTTTGTTGGAGATCTCTTGATCAGACATTGAAGATTTGCACCAATAATTAAGATCAGACTCTCAAGCAGAATGAAAAGAAAACTAATGCCAGAGCCACCGACTTCAAAATCGTAGCCCTAGGTATCCCATATTTCCCTTGACCAAACAGCCCTTTTAGAAACGGGCTCAACATCAGCGGCACCCATATGCAACAGCCCAACTCCTCAGGCTCATATTTAACATCCGCCCAAATCAGCCCATTCATTCCAGCCCCAGCAATTCTAGCGAAGCCCAGCCCAAAAGCAACCAAGTTTACTAAAACCAACGCGGTAGCCGGGACGAATATGGGCGACTCGTCGAACGTAAACCTGCCAGCTTCTCGGTCGGCCACCCCATCATCAGAACCAGGTCCATCTTTCTTAGTCAGCTCTAAAACCGTCTCGGAGAGGCCTAGAAGTTTGAGGACAATGCCTACGACCCCGAAGAGCCAAGCGCTGCACGAGTTTATTCTCCATGCTCGCTGGTTATTCCACCACGCTCGCATCGAAAGACCGCAGCGAATGTACTTGCAGAGCGTGTGTAGATTGTACATCACAAATAGCAGGATTGGAATCAGTCGCTCAAGTTTATCAATCGGTATTATCAAACAATCGCACATTAATTAAAAATTCAGATAAAAAAATAAATATCTTGTAAATTCATTACCTTGGGCAGAAAGGTAGAGTTGGAGAGTACGCAGTAGGCGGGGAGAAGGGAGTAGCAGAGCTCAGGGACTGAGCGAAGGCCCCAGACAAGAACCCACGTGTAAGCGAGGCTTTGTCGGAAGTGAAGCTTTGTGGTGAGGGAGAGGATGATTGGGTTTCTTGGGCTGAATAGGATTTCCAGCAGGCTGGTGGCCCATCTCTTAATTTGGGTTGTGGTGAGAGGCCCACTGGGCGAAGCAGAGCCCAAAAATGAATGCGGGACTGGATCACAATACATGGACTGATAGCCCCTCGATTGAATGTTTAAGCTGGTGACAGTATCTTCGGAAGTCGACCCGTAGATCCAACCAATCTGCCAATCTCAAAATTTATTTTTCCAAAGTCAGATGTTGGGAGAGGATAAAAGTTGTTTTAGGTGCATACATAAAATTCAAAAGTAATGCGCGGCAATTAACTTACATTAATCCCCCATTTGGTCCCGTGCCCGTAGTCACTGCCAGCGACTTGGTGTGCTGCATCCAGTGAACCCGAAATGCCGTGATTCAGGGGTTTTGATTTAAAATCTTCGATAGAGTTGATTAGTTCAAGTGATTTTCCATATACCCGGTCTGGAGTTGCCGCCATACCTGATAACGGATCAGTAACACGATCACTTACAGTTCGAAGCAATCAAACAGACAAAATTGTGTCTGGAGCTTGTATGCTTTTTTTTCAAGTTTTACCATAAGTTGGAGTTGAAATGGTTCGTCCGTCCACGGGCAAACCATAGATGATCTTCTTCCTATGGAAGCACCCTGTTCCATGATAGAACGACCCTTGAATTCCAACAATTCCTTTCCCGATATTCTGAAGAATTGGGTGAATGGTTAGCGCGAAAAAACTGTCAGTTAGTACTTTTCTAGTTAGAATTATCCGAATTTTATAATTGTATTTCTAAACTAGTAATATTATAAAAATAATTTTGATAATTTAAACAAATTGATCTTATCATAAAATTAGTGCAACAATTTCACAGCACAGATAAAAAAAGTCGATGAAATGAAAAGGAAAAAAACTCAGTGAAATGAATGAGCCTACCTCTTGTGATACAACCAGTTGATTCCCGAAGGGATCATCTTTCAATCCGTTGTAGAACGTATGGGGAGACTGGACGTATGCGCATTCCAGCTCGATTTTCGCTCCAAGCAATAAAGCACATTGCGTGATCAAACGTTTGTGGATTGTTCACAAACATGTCACAGTCGACATTGAGCATGAACGGTGCATTAGTCATGACTCTAGACACTCTCGTCTGTCAACAAAATATTAAAATATTCTGTAAAGAACAATTTTCAAGTTATAATGTAATTTTTAGAAAGATCATGTCCATCACGTTTTTGTATACACATTCAATCAGGATGTGTCACGTGAAAATTTCAAAAGTCAAATTAATGCATTGATTGGCTGAAAATTAATTTAATTTTCTAACAAACATGATACATCCTGAGTAAATGGACATGTGGTGGACATGTTCAGCCGAAAAAACTCTCCTAATTATACGTTACTTTTGAATACGTAATAGTTTACCAGAACATTCATGGCTCCGGCTTTGTAATGGTGAGGATGCTCTGCCTGTTTCCGAGATTACCTGAGACATGGTTTTGCCCACATGACATTCTTATCCGACAAAGCATTTGACATGTTTCAGTGAAGTTAAGGGGTTCCAAACCTTCACTATACTCTCATGGTCATTTCGTTTTATGTTAGAGAACACATCATACTCTTCGGAATCCAGCAGCTGTATTTCTGAATTGCAGGCCTCCTCCACTCTTGAGACAAGTTTTTCGTATTCATTCTGCGCTAAAAGAAAATCCAGTAACGAATCTCATGTCGGCAAGATTACAAATTGAAGATGGTAATACTTAAATTTGCAGTGAGTAATAATAGAGAATCATTTTTGGATGATTCATGTTTACCCTATCGATCATGACATCACATATAAGAATAGACACACGTGTATTAGATGATATATTATAAAAAAATTTTAATTTTTCAATTTGACACGTGACTAAGCCACCTATCAAGTGTTGAAAATGGCCCATTCCACTGGTTTCTTAAATTTCCCTTATCAAAGTCAATCTTGAAACTTTACCTTCATATCCTGCCATTCGTGCTGGAACTCAATCGATTCAGCAGCCGATGAGACTGGGGTTCCGAAGTATCGGAAAGGAGCCCTGACTTGGATTCCGTGCTTCTTACAAAATGGGACCCAACATTTGGCGAATTCAGCAGCTTGGATGAGAGAGTAGATGGTGACGGGTGAGGCAGCATCGTGGGACACGTAGCATGCTAGCTTGTGATGAGGCTCGTAGTCCACAGCCAGAAGAGATAACACCGTATTCACCGCAGTCATCAGGGGCTCAAGCTGTGGGTCTGCTGTGGTCACGAATATGTCCACTGATGGTAGATCTTGCCCTGATGCAGGACATGAAAGTCGAACTCGTCATGTAAATTAGAAGGAAAAAAAACCATGCAATTGGTGAGATGGTAAGCAAATTTATAATAGGAAAAATATTAAACGTGAAAGCTGTGTAAATAAAGATTCCTCTTCATTCAATTGTGAATCTTTTCATACAAGATGGAGGTCATAATATTTATACTCCAGCCGAGGGAAGGTAACTGAAGAAGAAGCAAGAAATGACGCCGTTTATACACGGCGCAAACTAAAAATCAAACAATCAAACGACAGCGTTATGTTCAGACTCGAAAGACTCCTCCTTGTGTGAAACGTTACGTCTTTAGCTCTTGTTGATCTGTAATTCGGATTCAGGAAACCAGAGCTGGCTGAGAAAAAGAGTTTCTTACTAATTTGAAAAATAAGAAAAATTATTCGAATTGTCAAAAAGAGTGTTAGAAAAAAAATTTAAAGTAATTTAGGATGCTATTTAAAATTAATTGCTTTGATTTATTAAATATAATTGATTTTATCAAATTTATAAATAATTAATTATATTATTTTTTTCATATATCGTGCAACTGTAAATTTTATTTTAAATATGAGTATAATTTTTTTTTTGTCTTTTTTATAAAAAAAATGAATAATTCTAAGAAAGCAGTAATAGTTCAAAGTTTTTTTTAGATTTTCTTTTCTCTCTAAACTCCCACATAAACAAACAAGTGAATTAATAGTTATCATGAGACACTTTCATCAACCATACTTATAACAGAACGAAAAAAGTATAGTAATTAATCATCACAACACTTTTACTTTTCAATTATTCACTCCTGAATAGCTACAACCACATAGTAAGCGAATGGTTGAAGATGTGCTTACTTTTGTAGCAGGCGATCTGGGTAAGTTTTGTAACCGACTGAACTCCATTTAATATTAACCACCAGGGCCCAGATGAAAGTAAACCACGCTTCGCAAGCTAAGGCAACAAGCCACACTAATCCACCATTGAAGAAGATAACACGATACGCCACGAGGGAGAGGAGCAGTAGCAGCGTGAGGACCTCAACCAAACCTTTCACATAGCTTTTGAGAAATCTTACTTCAAAAAGCAGTTGTGCGGAAGCCTGGACAGCCATAAGTTTCAAATTAGCTACGAAGAAATGCTATCTGGACTTCATCTGGAACCGATGCATTATTTAAGGAAAATTTTTTTAACTATCATCATTTACTCAATTTTGGTTTGAACTATCACGATTTTTAAAAGAGTGCATGAAAAAAAAGTTAGAATGACTTTTATACATAAGATTTACTCGTTTTAGATCTTATCCGCAAAAACCTCCAAATACTAAATTGCTGATATGATATTCAAACAAACTTGCGAACAATTCACACAAATAACTGCTCGATCATCTCTTTTTGAACACTAGCAATATCATTTAGTCACTCACGTATTAATAGCTGAATGGTGAAATATTAGCATAAACATATTGTGATAATGGATTTTAATATTTTCATTGATAATATATTTTTATCATATTTTTTTAACATTAATTGTATTTTGAATAATCTACTTCTAAATTTAGGTACAGTATTTTATAGAGAGAGTACCATGTCTGGTGTAAGCATTGGTATTATCAGGATTCTTATCGAATACTGTAAAATCAAATATAGTCAAATCAAAACTACGCAGATTTGATTTG
Organism: Kalanchoe fedtschenkoi; assembly: GCA_002312845.1. NCBI lineage: Eukaryota > Viridiplantae > Streptophyta > Magnoliopsida > Saxifragales > Crassulaceae > Kalanchoe > Kalanchoe fedtschenkoi. Next base: position 7,935,439 of record NQLW01000011.1, read on the forward strand.
AATCTGTCAATCACCAAGTGACATGTGTAAAATAAAAATTTATCAATAATTTTAAAACCAAAACCACCATATTTTATATATAACCAGCCAGATTTAGGTGATTGTAATGTGATATCATCATCCATATTTCCTTATAATTTTCAACATATGACTATCATGGTTTTTCATGTTCTACATGCGTAAATGACATTAATATGTTAAATTTACGAGAATATAATAGATATTGGGACTTTTAGAATTTACGTGTGTAAATTACAAGGCATGTTAGGTACAAAATGATATTCTTTGATAAAAAGATAAATATTTGAAGAATTATAATCCGAAACCGCAAAATAATATACTGGTACACAAAAGTTGTGTCATTTTAAATATTAATAATCAATCATATCATGTCACGTGTTAGATAATTAGGATAATAATATAATTACTAATTTGTTCTACACATGATAGTATAAAAATGATGATTTCTATCTAAAATCAGATAGTTTTGAATGACAATAATCCGTCGTAAATAAGCGGGTTACATTTTTGGATCTGGTTGTGTCTCCTCCTCAGGGCCCTCGTCGCTAACTCTTTTCAATTGTAAAACTTGTGTTTAGTAGCCTTGCGTCATACAGTTCAAGAAACCCAAGAGTCGGATTTGCGGATGCAACATAGAGCATCATACAAGAGCCAGCAACCCCTATGATGGCTGTCTTTTGGCTGGCTCTTAGTGATGCTTTACCTAACAAACCTGCTGGCCATGTCACCTGAAATGCTGCGTAACTTGAGAGTTTGTGCCTGTAAATATATAAGAGTATAAAACTGCGTGCCATGTTTCCACCAAACATTCTTGAAAAGCAGCTAGCAGTGTCTCCAAAATGCCATGCCCTACATTATAGCTTTCATCCCAACGCCTGTCCTCACTTTAACGTAAAATGCAATTGCAGACATATGATCTCGGCTGTCCTGTGATAGTGACAGCGTTGGACTCTTGGGCTTGGCTGGGCTGTCTACTGAGTGTGCAAAACACAAATAGGCTTAAGACAGTCAAACGCACATGTGGCAGCGAAAATGATGTATAGAAGAATGCTGGCTGGGCTGGACATTTACATGTGAGAACTTACGTGTGATGTTACAGGATGACAATCAAGATTGCTGGCCGGGCCATTTACATGTAAAAACTTAGTTTACTATGCAAATAGCCAGTGAGCTACTTTATCACCAATAATCCAATCACCTCTGGGAGTTCAACAGCCTTGCCGTCCCTGCTGTAGGAATGTCAATACATCTTAAATATAAGTTTTTTGAAAAAGTTATAATTATTTTTATTTTTTTAAAAATAATATTTTCATATTAAACTTTAATTTATTTTTATTTTTACATAGACTCATTATAAAAGATGACCTAAATGGACAAACTATTCCAAACCGTCAAATTCAACCGTCCCATGGTTACAGACTAGGGGTGTAAATATGGGTTGAAAATTGAATTTGAGTTGAATTTTTCATAACCCAAATTCATTTGTAATAAAATAACTTAACTCAAACTCAACCCATATTCAAAACAACCCAACCCAACCCAAATTCAAAATTGTTAATTTGGGTTGAATTTGAGTCAATCCATTTATTTTAATTAATTAATAAATAAATTTAAAAAATAAATAAAAAATATTGAAAAAATAAAAATATTTCTAATTTTTTTAAAAAAATTAAAATTTTATAAATTTTTTTAAATTTTTTAATTTTGATTTATATATATATTTATAATTCGAGTTGTGTTTTACAATTTGAATCAATCCGAATTCAATTTGTCTAACCCAATGATCAACCCAAACCAAAAAGTACAATCCAAAATCCAACCCAAATAAAATAATTTAATCCAAATTTAGTTTAATTGAGTTTATTTGGGTTGGGTTTTGGATCAACCCGAAACCCTTACACCCCTATTACAGACATGGACTCGATGGGTCGCTGTTCTAACCCAAATCTAATCAATTTCTTAAAACATGAGGGCATCCACATCAAAACAAATCTAAAAGTAGGTTTGTATCATGCCACGTAAAATGTGTGTCATGTCAACTCAGCTTTGTCATAAATCTCATTTTCACAAACATTTCTTTCACATTGAAAACAAACCTTTCAAACCTCTACACATGGATCCGCATGTCATATTATACCTCTTTTTACTTTTTTTATATTATATTAATTACAAATTTCTTAAAAATTTTAAATATATTATTATTTATAATTATTAATTCATATTATATTTTCTTGACATTTATAAAATAAAAAATTTACATAGTTAAAATTTTCATCAAACAATATTAATAATATATTAAATTTATATTAAATCCAGTACATTTCAACCGAATAAATAAAAAATACTCAATATTAGAATATATTTGTCTAATACAATTTAATTCAAAGTAAGATTACCTAATTTTGTGCTAAATATGATCGATCAAATCAGGTCGATATTTGCCAAATATTTTTTCGAACGTTCAAAAATAATCGTTATTAATTCATTTAAATATTCACCGTATATACCTATCCAACGTTTCTAACTTAAAAGCTTCGTATATACTTTATACGACGTTTTTAAGTTGGAAACGCCGTATATAGTATTACTTTATATGGCGCTTTTAACTTCAAAACGCTGTATATTCTCTATTCGCGAACCGCTTCGTGCAGACGAAGCGGTGTTGTGTCAGAAAGCTACAAACCATCTTCCACATTGAAACGAAGCAGTTTGTTATATGACACAAATCCCTCAGCAAAGCTTTGATCTGGATGCCCTTAGAGAATTAGAATGTTATCTCTAATGTGTTGTCTAATAATTTTTAGGGATAAAACCCAAAAGGGGTCTGAACTAGCATAACTTAACTAATTACAGTTAGAACTATTACGATTTCTAAAAAGGGTGCGATGAAAAAAAATTGGATTGATTTTCTAAAATACAATTTATCATTATATTCTTAAACTAATATTATTATAAGACTTCCATTTGTGTGCAAAAATTACGTTGGTTATCAAAATAAATTATATTGGTTTGCGCACATAAAGAAAACGACGTCTTTTGATAACTAAACGGCGTAATTTTCGCACACAAGTCTTAGTCTTATATTAATATTAGTTTTGAATTGTAATGGTGAATTTTATTTTGGAAAATCAGTTCAATTTTTTTTCAACGCACTCTTTTTGAAAATCATGATAGTTCTGACCACAATTAGATAAGCGGTGATAGTTCAGACCCCTTTTGAATTTTTTCCCTAATTTTAAATTTCAGAAGTGCGAGAATTAGCCTCTAATGAAATCTAGCTAAATCAAACTCGAGAGTTAGCCTGAAATGAATTTAGCTAAACCAAAAAGTTGAGCAAATGTGTGATCCCTCAGCGGCGGATCTATGATTAGGATAGGGTTCACCAAAAAAATGTTTTGACATATTACAAGTTGTGATGAGCTGCCCCAAACCTGTCAATATTGATTGGGGTTTTGGCAACCCATCAGATCTGATCAGATCTCCAAGTGGCCAAGTATGAAAAATTAAAAGGAAGAAGAGAAATAGTGAATTAGTACACCTTTTGAACATGATGCTCATCTTAAATGTCGACCATAAACAGCAACTACAGAGGTGTGCCGATATTGTCTATTAAGGTGCCCTCGAGAGTTTCTAGATCACAGATCGAAATGGCAAAAGCCGGCAGCTAAAGAGCTGGCACATCAATATGGTGGTTAAAATAATTTTGAGTGTTGTCTAATAATTTTTTAAATTTCAAATTTAAGTGTTGATGGTATGATATTAATACTTTGATACATTGAATGTGAACATGACTATATATCTAATACTATAAAAGAATAGAGTCTGTCCGTATGTCCGTATGACGCTCCGGGCAGTTCGGCTCGGTTTGAAATCAATCAATTTGGTTCGATTCGAAATGTTAATGGTTCAGTTCGATTTCAAATTTTAAAAAATCATTCAGTTTGAAACGGATCGTTTCGGTCCGGTTTGAAATGTTAGTGGTTTGATTATAGTTTCATATTTTTAAAAGGGATGACTAATAATTTAGTTCGATTTTTAATTTTTTTTGAAACAAACCGTCGGATCGACGGCCACCTCTACTCGTAAAACTAAGATATGAGATATATGGCCCACAGAAAACTATAATTGACTTTTCACGACTCATTTGCCTTATGCGTATTTTGCACATTCACTCCGCTTCATCAATTGGTACATCTCAAAAAGGGTGGAGTTGTGCATGTTGTGTGGTCTATATCTCTGATTCAATCTCATCATCAGTTAAAGATTTTGAATTATTATTGTTTCTTCAATTATAACTAATCCTCATAAAATTTTAATTTGAAATTTTAAAAATAATATATCATTATCTGACCACTCAGACATCACTATATGGACAGCAATACTCCAAATAGAAATAGTTGATAATTTAAGGCCCATTTACTATTTTTTTTCAATATCTTTGGTTGGGTTTGGTTTTGGACAAAATTGAGGAAAATGATAATTTGAAAGAAGATGTCCATTACAGATTCCATTTAATTTTTCTCAGTCGTCTCCGGCAGCCTCGGCCGTTTCACTGATAACGGAAGACAAGAGTCGAGTGGAAGAGAAAGATTGATTAAAATGACACAGTTTGGAGGATTAATTGTTACGTCGTCGTTTTGATAAATCTTCCTCTTCCTCTCGACTCCTGTCTAAGAACGAGATCGAGTGTAAATAAACCCTAACTTTATTGATGAACTGAACCACAGATAGTGAGAAGCAAGGATCGATATTTGTACATGAAAGAGGAGACGAGAAAGAGGGATAAGGAAGACGCAGTCGTTTCCTGCAGGTGGGATTACAACAAAATTGAAGAATGAATTTTCATTTATTTTGTTTGGAATGAAAAAATTGAAGTAAAGTCGCAAATTCTCTTTAATTTACCTTGATTTTTTTTCTAATTTTCTTTTTTATAAATTTTCTCTAACTAAACATGAATTATTTTTTAAACTTTTCTTTAAAGTTTTCTTTCCACCTAATTTCTCATTAACCAAACACAGCCTTAACAGCAACAAAAATGAATTAAAAAATAACCAGAAGAAAAGCATGCACCCACAGGCTAGGCCAACATATTAATTAGCTAGTTTTAGTGTGGTGCAAGACGTATGCCTGTCTACATGTCTAATTCTTATTATATGAGATGGGTGCGTGTTTTAATCAAGCATGATATTTACAGTAGCGTCACGTGATCAGGTTTTGGAGGCGAATTAGGGCTGAAAGGGCGACAAATGTCACCTTACAACTGGCCAAGTTTGGCTTACCTAAGGAATTCAGTATTAATGAGTGGCTTAGGGTTTAGGAGTAAGAACGGTAAATTAGATTTATGCTTCAAGCAAGTAGAAACTTCAATTATGAAATATTTGTATGAGAAATTTTTGGGTAGATACAGTCCATCACATGGACTATGAATATTGTCAATGGAAAAATGTCATGTGACACGTTGAAAAGTCAAAGTGATACGTGATTATGTATAAAGTTTGTCGTATAAAGTTTTGGTTATAGCATAATGAGGCATTTGTAATTAGGACCCGTTTCTGAGGTTTAATAGGTTCTGAGCGAGATTCAATCATAGATCTTTTATTTATGGTTAAGAAATATTAAAATGACAAAAAAAATAATTAGGGCAAAGGTCCGATTAGCACCGCTGTCCGCGCTATCCATCTAGTGAACTGGTTGAGTTCACTACAAGCAAAGTCACAGCCGCATTTCGAGTCCATAACTGAACGGCAAAGCAATCCTTAAAACGCCTACAAACTAAGCCTTGCCCTCTATATCTTCTATAGATTCCTCAAAAGTTTATAAAATGTTTGTGCCCGCCACTTTGCCGTATATATAACATTAATTATTTAACTTCACATGTTAAAGTTAAAAAATTAAAAAAATTATGTGCTTATAAATATTATTTGGAATTTTCTAACTTGATATGTGAGTCTTATAGATTAGTCGAATTCACATTCAAAGGATCAATCTTGAGCTCAATTTAGACGATGTGGGATAATATCACTATGCTCAACAAGACTATCAACATCCATTTTAAAATAACTCATAGATCTGACAAAATTTATGATAAAATTAATTAATTTTTCATTTAGGAGATTTATAGTTATAAAAAAGATCAAGAGTGGTTCTCACGTCCCCTTGAAGATTCGAACTCAAGACCGCTTGGTCTTAAGTGAACAGTACTACCAAATGAGCTGCCCCATATTCCTTATTTTTTACCTCATTCAACAAAAAAAAATTTTTTTTAAGCCAGAATAAAATTTATAGTTCGGTCACTGTCTGATCGTGAAAATTGTCAGGAATCACTCCTCCATCACAGAACTTGCGGCTAGTTTTCGGCTAACTCATTTTGACAAAAATGCAAAAAAATCTTTTGTAGTAATTATGCTAATTGTTATACTAACAATTCACTAAAGTGAATTATTTAGTACTCAAATTCTTAAATATTCTAACTTAAAAGCGACATATAAAGTATATATCATATATACTACGTTTTTAAGTTATAAACGACGTATATAGTACGTTATTTAAAATTTGAAAATCTTTAATTATAAATAATTTTATATCATAAATAATATTATAAAAATCTTTATAGGGACTAAAGAATTTTATTATTTAAATTTTTTATCTTATAAATGTAAAAAGAAATGAATTAATAATTATAAATAATCAAATATTTAATTAATTTAATTTTTTTTAATTAGCATAATATGAAAAGAGTAGAAAAAAATATATTGTGACATGTGGGTTTATAAATGGAGATTTAAAATGTTTATTTTAATGTTATGAATTTGTGAAAACATATTTATGATAAAAGAAAAGTGATATTATATAAATGTAATGTGACATGACATAAATATTTTTTTTTGTTTGTTTTGATATGAACGTCTTTATACCAAGAGAGGTTCCGAAGACACAGCTGTCAGACAATAATACTTCTGAGTGCTGAGAGAAACTGCTTTGTGACCACATGAGAGGTCTACCCGTATCTCTCACTGTTTGTGTTGTTTTGCTTTTGGACGCCTAGCCTTTGTTTTTTGATGCTGAATTTGATATTATGACCTTCACTAAATGTATTCTCTGTATTCCATTTTACTAGAAAGACAGTTGTTTATGACTATGTTTTGTTTGGCGTATAGGTAATGAATATAGTTATTATAGATCGACGGACGTTCAATCAGCTCTTACACCATGTTAATATAATTGGATTTATATTCGAAATCATCGTTCAATAATTATGAACTTAGCTAAAGAGATTTACTGGTACATGGAAGAAGTGGTAGGATTCAAATCGGTGTTTCCAACTTCAAATTGGCTGAAATCATCTATTTGTTTGAGCCATGTTCCACAAGAGTAGCCTTCCGAGATGGATGTTGTGTGACGTTGCTAAAACCTGCGGCTTGAAATTCACAAGCCACAAAAGGCTCCCTCACATGATAAGATTGAAACTTTCCCATACTAATTAGATCACTAGCTGTTTTTTTTTTGTGTGAATAACGTGAAATCAGTGGGCACAATGGCTCATTGTTTGTATTTCTGACATTGATTTCAACCAAATGGAGAATCAAACGAATTCATTTTTTTTTGAAAGTTGCCATTATCAAAATTCGAATTCTCTAACTTTCCGAATATAGTCCACCAATAAATCACTAAACTATCACTTTGGTGCCAACAAAACCCTAAAGTTATTTGGAATTAAACCAAAGCAATGAGTGTAATTTAACTTTCATAAAAAACCAACTAAGTTAAACCTAATTTAAGACTTGTAGAGACAATGTCCCCCTCAGAGTGACTCTCCCCCCCTTCATCTTTAGTCCCTGTCATCACTTTACTTTTTCTCCAGAATTCAACTTTATTATTATTTCTCATGTAATTATAAAAAGTGTCTTATACAACTACGATAAGTCGATAACGTTTCTATCTAACAAGTGTCGATTGAAAACTTTAGAAGATGTTTATGATAATAAAATACCCTCTAATGTGTAATTTTAAGACGATGTTTTTCTGAAAGTTTTTTGGGATAGCGTTTAATATCCATAACATACTATGTCGGTGGATTGGACGACATTTATGAAGCCGTTTATGCACCAAATAAGCACCGTGTTAATATTCATCTGTAGATTGGAGTAGTGAACTCTAGTTTGATGTACGCAACTACCTAATATTCAATCTCTTTTTATTTCCCCATTAGTTTCCAATTATCAAATCTAGGATGATCTTTAAATGAAATTAGTCTCCAGTCAAAACGAAAAGTGCCCAAAAGAGTTCGAATTAACATCCGTTGCTGTTTCTTTGCGAGATCAAGCTTCGTGAAGAAACAAAGTGTTTCATATAGTTTTCCCATACTCGAAAAAACCCAATTGAATTTCAATTAAAACTTTTCTATGTTGCAATGTCAATGGAGATTCTGCATAGAAAGCCATAGACGTTTATTTCTTAGTGGTTCACCCTCATGCGCCAAATAAAATAAAATAAAAGAGAATTGATCAGGTTCATATTTACTTCAAATAATTTTATCTAAAACCTTCAAACACAATTTAATTCGTATCCATCATATATAAATTGTTAACAAATATATTTATCTTCAACACTTCATTATTAGAATTAAACCAAATCATTTAACTTCAATATAGTGAGGCAAACTCCAAAGCTAAGTCTTAAGTGAGTGTGAACCAATTAAAAATTATTTAAATTCTGAACCTATGTATTTAAATTGATTTCACCTCATACGGAAACTACCTTCCAGATTACACCTCTGATGACATCTAATACATATGATTGGTCTTTTCTTATTGGTAAGAGTATTGTAGATTTGTCGGATCCACACTTAAAACCAATTGGCAATGAGTGGGGGAGCCCAACTATATATAAGGATCAATCTTGAGCTTCCACTGGAAGCTGTGGGATAATACCACTTAATATGCTCAACACTCCCCCTCACTTGCGAGGACCTTTGTTAACCTCGACAAGTGGGACCTCGTGCGGTCTTAGTTAACCGTCACGGGCATGTTCTAAGAGTGCGGCCAAAACCCGCTCTGATACCATGTAAATTTGTCGGATCCACACTCAAAACCAATTGGCAATGAGTGGGGGAGCCCAACTATATATTAGGATCAATTTAGAGCCTCCACTGGGCGATGTGGTATAATACCACTATGCTCAACACTCCCCCTCACTTGCTAGGACCTTTGTTAACCTTGAGCATATTAAGTGGTATTATCTCACAGCTTCCAGTGGAAGCTCAAGATTGATCCTTATATATAGTTGGGCTCCCCCACTCATTGCCAATTGGTTTTGAGTGTGGATTCGACAATTTCACATGGTATCAGAGCGGGTTTTGGCCACACTCTTAGAACATGCTCGTGACGGTTAACTAGGTCCGCACGAGGTCCCACTTGTCGAGGTTAACAAAGGTCCTCGCAAGTGAGGGAGAGTGTTGAACATATTAAGTGGTATTATCCCACAGCTTCCAGTGGAAGCTCAAGATTGATCCTTATATATAGTTGAGCTCCCCCACTCATTGCCAATTGATTTTGAGTGTGGATCCGACAATTCTACAAGTATAAACGAATTTTCTAGAAGAGTGCCCCGGGCAAAGATCTTTGTAATCAGCTAGCTCGTACCTCACACTCACACAGGTCATATCCAGTATATATATAGACAAGGCCTTGTAGAGATATGTACTACTTCAGTGCAAGCATCATTTCTTCAAAACCCCGTACAAGTTAACTCATGGCTGCCCAAGCTTCTTCTCTACCTCTATATGAAGAAATTCCTCTCAAGAGTTACGTAAAACGTTTCATCGAGGTCCTTGTGCTACTCCTGCTCCTCTCCCTCGTGGCGTATCGGCTCCTCTCATCCGAAAGTGGTTGCGGGTTGGCCTGGTCTGTGGCCCTCGCGTGCGAGGTGTGGTTTACTTTCATCTGGGTCATGGTCGTTAGCATGAAATGGAGTCCAATCAGATACAAAACCTACCCTGAACGTCTCCTACGAAAGTATGCGCATAACCCGCTTTTTTTTTTGAATGCACACACCCAATCACTAAGAGGATTCGAACTCTATTTTCTACTTGATCTCTTTTCTATTTAACTCTTTAGAATTTTCCGGTGATGGCTTACGACAGGGTACAAGATCTGCCACCCGTGGACATATTCGTGACCACAGCGGATCCGCAGCTCGAGCCTCCGATGGTAACGGTGAATACAGTGTTATCGCTTCTGGCAGTGGACTATGAGGCTCACAAGCTAGCATGCTATGTATCGGACGATGCTGGCTCACCTGTCACACTCTACTCCCTCATCCAAGCTGCCGAATTCGGTAAGCGTTGGGTCCTGTTTTGCAAGAAGTATGAAGTTCAAGTCAGAGCTCCTTTCAGATATTTTGGAGCTCAAGTTCCGTTGGATGATACATCGCTTGAGTTCCAACAGGAGTGGCAGGATATGAAGGTATAATTGCAATTTAGATTTGGAGATTGATAAGCACAGAAATATATTTTTAATAACAGGGCAATAATATGGTCGCAAAATTTTGTATCTCGATGGCAAATGTCATAAAATTTTCGCTAATACTCTTGACATTCTATTATTAACTTTGCTTTTGAGTAGGCCAGTCCCCTTTCCATTTTTTGATATTGATTTCAATTGTCAATAATACTCACCATCTCTTTTGGTTTAGGAAAAATAAAAAAGGAAAATGGAAGCGAAATGAACATTGATTTTTTTTTATCAATAATATCTTGTACATGTCTATATTTATATGTCTATATTTATGTGGTAGAGCTTGGGAGCCAGAGGTTATTAGTAAATGAACATTGATTATCGGAATGTTTGGGACAGAAAATTGTCGGAATGTATCAAAATACTTTTTTATATAAGAAAAAATTTCTTCAATGATCCATATATTTATCCTTCCCCCAACTTTTCCAAACAAAACATAAAATTCCCTTTAAAATTTCATCTCATTTTATGTTGTGTTTGGTTTAGGTTAAATTGGAGGGAACGTGAATTTCCCTTGTACTACATTTCATTATTTTTTCGGTTAGTAGTGAAAATTATGAAAACATTTTTTATTTTGATAAATTTTTGCTTACCATTTTTCGTATAATTTTCTTCCATCAACTTTTTCTCAGTCAAATAAAAGATTCATTTTCATTTTCTTTCAAATTTCTTTTCCCACAAATTTTTCCTAAAGCAAACACAAACTTCGAGCATGTGGAAAAGGAAAGGAGAAGAAAATTTTAAAGAATTTCTCGTATTGAATAACATGAAAATCTGGAAAGAAAAAACATGAAAAGTTTTTGTTTGTGACTCTAAAATGTTATTGTTTTGTATTTTTATGATAAATAAGAGGAAAGTCAAATGAAATCTATGAAGAATTATAATACATTCTCTTATTATTTCACATTGTTCTTTACTCATGAATTCCCTAAACCAGCCAAAGCCTCACCCTGTATAATTTCTTGCGCAGAATGAATATGATCAACTTAACTTGAGAGTGGAGGAGGCCAGTAAACCTGATACAAAACTGTTGGATTCTAAAGAATTCAGTATTTTCGCTACGATGAAACGCGATAACCACGAGAGTATTGTCAAGGTGAGAAATCTCTTACTCCATTGAATAGCCGTTGAACGAAAATTCTTAGATGGGGAAACAAATGTCAGGTGATAAGGGAGAACAAGGGACCTCCAGATGAGCTGCCGCATTTGATCTATGTGGCGAGGGAGAAACGGCCTAAGCATCCTCACCACTACAAAGCCGGAGCCATGAATGTTTTGGTGAGGTTAAAAAAAATCGAAACAAGACATGAAGAATCCTCCTTAGCCAAATATTCTACATCTAATGTCGGTGTGATTAATTGCCTGACAGACGAGAGTTTCTGGAGTCATGACTAACGCACCGTTCATGCTTAACGTCGACTGTGACATGTTCGTGAACAATCCACAAACGTTTCATCACGCGATGTGCTTATTGCTTGGAACGAAAACTGAGGAGGAGTGCGCGTTTGTTCAGTTTCCCCAAAAGTTCTACAACGGCTTGAAAGACGATCCCTTTGGGAATCAACTGGTTGCACTACATGAGGTGCAGTCATCTCAGCAAACTCATCTTTGGTTTCGAGAGGATTTTTGTGCATGTAATGGTTAAATTTATGTATTTGGCAAATGCAGACTATGGGTTTGGGCATGGTTGGGATCCAAGGGCCGGCCTATAGTGGGACAGGTTGCTTCCATCGGAGGAAGATCATCTATGGTTTACCGAATGATCAAGACTTGCCCGTTCAACTCCAGAATGGTAAGCTTATCTGGAATAAGAAAGCAGCTTCAGTGACACTTGACTGCGCCCGAAAAGTTAAATGAATTTTGGTATCTCTCATTTTCAGGTATTCTGGTTAATCCAGATCAAGTATATGGAAAATCACTTGAACTCATCAATTTCATTTACAGTGTCGGATCAACTTTAACTGCCAAACATAGCATTTTGGATTCACTGGACGCAGCACATAAAGTTGCTGATTGTGACTATGAATTTATGACGAGATGGGGCATTAATGTAAGTCTGCTTACACGTCCTTCTCCTTTGCCCTGTCATGCATCTCACTTATACTTCCACTTCATTCTATGTTGTTTGATATACCAAAGATGAAATTAATAATTTTTGTTATTTGAAAGAACGACAATAGTTATATTCTTCATTTTTCGAAACAACAACTATCTTTTACCTTATCTTCTATGTTATCTTCGTTACGAAGATTTTTTATTCTATCCATGTCTTTTATATTGGAGAAGTTCGTTTAAAAGAACGAAGTAGGCGACAAGAACAACTTCGTTGTATCAAGTCATGAAGATTATTAATGTGATCTTTCATTATTTCAAACAACGAAGAATGACATGAAAGTCATGTACACAGATCACAAGATAAAGGAGAGACACGTATAAACTTCGTTGTTCTAAAAAGCGAAGATCTCTATGATCTTCGTTGTAAACTACAATACAGATTTTAAAATAGGGTATTATGGATGAAAAAACTATGAACGGACATAAAACTGATAGATAACAAAGAAAAATATATGGTTTTGAAAAAAAACTGTAAGTCAATCCTGGTGATAATGTCAATCATTTAGTTATAAATGAGTCATATTTAGGTGAATAGTATAAATCATGTGTCAATCGCAATATTTAATTAGAATGTATCATGTGAAAGTTTAAAAAATTAAATTAATTTTTATCTAATCCATTTGAAAATTGAGTATGTTTTTACGTTAGTCCATCTAATATCTTATCTGCTTTTGGACAGATTGGTTGGATCTATGGATCCGCAACTGAAGACGTTCTCACAGGTCTGACGATCCAATCAAGAGGCTATAAAACCATGTATTGTGATCCAGACCCACCTTCATTTTTGGGTTGTGCGCCGCCCAGTGGGCCTCTCACCGCAACCCAGATGAAGAGATGGGCCACTGGCCTGCTAGAAATCCTCTTCAGTGCGAGAAGCCCAATTATCCTCTTCCTCACCACAAAGCTTCATTTCCGACAAAGCCTCGGTTACACGTGGGTTCTTGTCTGGGGCCTGCGCTCAGTCCCAGAGCTTTGCTACTCACTTCTGCCCCCCTATTGCATACTCTCCAACTCTGCATTTTTGCCCAAGGTCAAACTCTTTGTTTTCGCACTTTACGTGTTCCACATTCTTCAATTTTTTTTTAAAAAAAATTTCAATTTGATTTTAAAATTAATATGTCATTTAATTTAAAATTTTAATAAATTTCTTATTTTTATCTTATCATTGAAATAATATTTTTTTCGAAACACCATTTAAAACATCATTTTCAGGTGAATTTCAGACAATTACTTTTAACTAGTAGAATTTCTGATAGACGTAGTGTATTTCTGAAGTTTTAAATTTGGGGTGTTTTTGGTAACATCTCTAAATGATGGATTTTTAGGCACTATTTGGATTGCAAAAATCATGGAAAGAAAATTTTGAAAAAATAGATAATAAATTATAAGGAAAATTTAGTTAGATGAAAAGGTATTTTAATATATTTCTTAAAAATTTCCCGTTCAAATATAAATAAAATAAAATTGAATCCACCACGAATTCATTTTACGTCTCATTTTTGTCCGATCATTTCCCTAAACCAAACATAACTTTAGTTTTCTTAGCATATTGTGATGATGTATGACAATAATGGTGTTGATGGTATTTGAGATTTAATGTCACAGATTGATCAACCTGCATGGCTACTTCCGATCTCGCTGTTTATGATCTACAACTTTTACACGTTGTACGAGTATTTACAATGCGGCCAATCGATGCGATCATGGTGGAACAATCAGCGAGCTTCGCGAATAAATTCTTCTAGCGCTTGGCTCTTTGGATTTATCTGCGTCATTCTGAAGCTTCTAGGTCTGTCCGAGACTGTTTTTGAGCTCACCAGAAAAGAGAATTTGGATTCTGATGACGGAGTTGTAGACGAAGAAATTGGAAGGTTTACTTTCGACGAGTCGCCCATTTTCATCCCGGCTACCACATTGGTCACAGTGAACTTGGTCGCTGTTGGGCTGGGCTTCGTTAGGATGATATGGGCTGGGCCTCTTTGGATGAGTGGTGTTGAATATGGGGCTGGTGAGTTGGGCTGCTGCGTTTGGGTGCTGCTGATGTTTAGGCCGTTTGTTAAGGGGCTGTTTGGTAAAGGAAAATACGGAATTCCTACTAGGACGATTTGGAAGTCGACGGGTTTAGCATTAGCTTTCTTTTCATTCTGTTTGAGAGTTTGATCTTGCCCAATTTACTTCTTTGGATCTTCGGTGGGATGCAATTAATAAAATTAGAAAAAAAAATATCATTTTGAAAGAAAAAGTCTAATAAAAAATAATGTTAATAAATTCAAATTTTTATATTTTTATGTTCGTTAATATATATTATTAATTAGATAGATATCTATGTTCATTAACTGAATATCTATGTTCACCAGGTGAACAAATAAGTTCATCGGTAGGGTACCTATGTTTAACATATGTATATTTAAGTTTCTCATTTGAAATGTGAAATATGTTGCTCTCGGGATCTTCTTTTTCAGATGAAGCTTCTCGAAGCATCCAATCATACATAAAATCGAAGTAAAACCATATTTGGAAGTGAGATGATATTTGTAACTCGAAATAATATCAGCCTTCCACACATTATGAAAAAAAAAGTGTATTTGACATCGATAATTGTAATCTGTTTCATCTAAAAACCTAGTACATGTGATTTCAACTAGTCGGAAGATTTCGTAGCTATTTAATTATGCGGTAAAATAATAAATTGACCAGTAGTTCTTGAAGAATTAGAAGTGAGCAATAATGTCAAAAGTAGTATTGTGCATAAAAATTTATCTAACAAATTATATTTGGGGGGATTCATGTATGTAATTTACAATGAAAAATGAAATAAATGATAAAATATATTCACAAACTTAATCATTGGAAACTTGTATATATTTCACCAAACTTTTGTTCTCTGTGATTAGGTTATGTAGTACAATTTGGATAATGAAGCAGAGTAGAAATGGAGTTGAAGAGAGTTGAGATGAGCAGAAGAGGAAGAGAGTGAGAAGAGATTTGAGGATTAGATTGAGGGGATTAAGTGGGAAGCAGAAGACATAGCACCAGTTATGGGGAAATTTGTTTGATCATTTCATTCCCATTTTCTGCATTGTCTTTTATAAACTGTGCGACTATTACAATATTTCAAAATTAAACAGATGCCTAAATTATTCTTAAGTATACGACCAAAGACTCCTCTAAAATTCGTAATTTATAATCTTTCATTCCCTAACATTACGTCAGGATTCTTTGACCCTAATGGAACTCACAACTATGACTCGTGAGGCATAATGTAAGATAAAAAAAACCCTACAGAAACACTTGGCTAAAAATATTAACATTTTTAGCTTTTGAAATCATAACAGTCGATCTAAATGACTCATGAGGTAGATGATGTATATTCCTGGAGACATTTGAATAGAACCTATAAAGAAAAGAAGTCTCGCGTATAATGCTATAGAAGGCCATTGACGTAATTGGATAAAATCATTAAAAATGGAAATAAATAAAAATCTTATAATAATTCTAATCTCAACTTCAAGGAGATATTAATGATACTTGTCATTCAAATCAAAACCATTATCTAATAGTAAACCTTTTAAATCTCTCAACCCTTAGGCTGTGTTTGGTTTATGGAAAATTTAAGGGAAAATTCGAAGGAATTCTTTGTTTGGTGTAGGAAAAATTGGGGAAGGAAAACTAAGTGGAAAGTTAGATGAAAAATTTGAAGAAAAATTTATTTAATTTAAATAATGTTTTAGTACTTTCTACAAAATTTTTCACTTCAAACCAAACAAGATGAAAATAAAATGAATTCTAAGAGGAATTCATTTTCATTTATATTTTCCTTTCTATCTAACTTTCCTCCAACCAAACACAGCCTAAATTCAATATCCTGGAGCAAGTTTGATAACGGGGCTTCTTGAATGCATGCGAGTCATTAAGAATGCTGATGGCAAGAAGATAGGTTGGAGAGCTATCAACCGCAATCAATTTATTTATCTAATCAGTAATTTTTTGTGATGATTTATTATGCTATGCTCGATTATTTTGACAGGATGGTAGGTTTCTCTATTATGGATTGTGGTTAAAACATATGACATGATGAATGATAATTGTATATTTTACTGTTATGCTGGCACACCAGACTCTCCATTATCCTTATATGTTGGTTACTAGTTTTCAAAATGCATTTTCAGCAATGCATTGATGTGTCCTTGAAGTCCATTTATGATAATTTCACAAAACAATATATTTTTAATCACAATAAATTGTGGAGTGTGTCAGGCAGACTGCTAATTCACGAAGAAGTTTGATTTGAGTGTTCCTCATGGGTGAGAATTTTCAGAGTTTCAACGTCTGCATTCACGGAGTTCTTCAATGATTTTGATTACCCGTTTCTAGTTCCAGACAAGCTCGATCTATATCATATTTGAAGTCTCACTCTCGAACTCAATTCAGTCCCATAGCTCTGATCTCAAGAATTCAGTACTCCCCACGTACCAGTTGCTTTTGTCATGCTCTCCAGTTTTGATTCACATCGACTTTAATTTCCTTTCAGCTTACTGAATCTCATAGGCTGATGCCTTTCTTTTGAATAATATTGATTAGTGATGTATGGGTATACAACTAGATATGTCAACAAAAATATCGCTTGACTTCAGAGGCAGAGCCAGAAATTCCATATTGGAGTACAAATTTTTTTAGAGAGAGTTGTATTCCATAAAGCGGCAAAATTTAGTCAAAATGTGTGTGACAAACACAAATTAATTGAAAGTTTGCAACAAGCCCAACCAACAAGCTAGTTGAGCATGGATAAACATTTGACATGTCATCTTAATTTGAAGCAAGTCTTGACTCAAAATTTCAACACTGAGTAATTTGTCGCTTGATTAATTTGAGGTGCAAATGTTAATTATATTCTCTTATTTTAACTAATTAGGGCTGTATAAAAAAAGACATTGTTTAGAGTTGGGGGGGACAACTATGCCAAAAATGTCTCCCATTAAATCCGCCCCGCTACCGAATTTCATAAGCTTCATGTAGTAGCTTATGAACTTGAATGCGCCTACTGATTTATGTATCAAAAATTGACATGAACATCTTTACTTATTTTCAGGAGAAATCTTGAAAATTCACCAGGTATATATATTTTCACTTCTAGGAACAGGCAATATTTTCACATATATAGTAAGAAATTATGTTTGAACAAATTAAATATTTATTAAGTAAATTAATACATGTGGTTCAAAGGCTAAAAACAAAAACACAACAGGGTGATTGTTTTTTTTTTTTGAAACTTTTGGGCTTCAATCGTTTCTGTGAATCACTATTGATTGAAATAGTTCACTAATACGTTAGGTTATTTTTTTTTGTCAATAATTCATGAAATTTTGATGTGCTGTTAATTATTAATTGCTTGTTCCATATACACATAGAAAATCAATTTAACTCATTGAAAACTAAATACAAATGAATCACTATCTAGCACGAGGATAACCGTCCCCCCGACAACTGGGAGGATATTCTGCATGCCTAATTGGTAGGCATATGCCATAATAAATTAAAAATTTGTTTGACTACTAAATACTTCTGAGAAATTAGTTGCTTCGATGTAATTAAAACTAATATAATAGTTTAAAGAGTATTGAATAAGATGATTAAGCATTTGGCTTCAAAACCAAGTGTCTTGCTTTCGAATCCCTTTGAAAGTTTGAAGGCATCTAGCCATCATTGTAGCTATACATGAGCACTCTTTATAATGTCATAGATCGAACGGTTCGACATTAGTAATATTTTTTTTTAACAAAAAACAATATAATAATAAAGAGATGAGTACCTTCTCTCTCAATCACATATTTCTGCCACTATTCTCTCTTTCTCATACCCTAATTCCTATATCCGAATAAAGTGGTTTGCTCGCCACTTCGTCATTCCTTTGATTTCTCATTTCTCGGACTCATCATAGTAATCCTATGTTAAAAAAAAGCCTCTTAATCCAATTTCATTGAGGTAAGATTCTCCTGAATAGAAGTAAAAGGTTTCATATTATCAATATTTCAGATGATTTTCTTTATGATTTTTGCATCTTCAATAAGGATATGCTTGAATACTCGGCACTTTCAACCTATATGGACAGTCCACGGCGTTATAATTTGCAGTCAATTATTCTATGAGATCTTCACATGCACAAGCATGGTCTGGTAAAAGAAAGAGTAGGCGAACACCAGAAAAACATAGAAGTGATATATGGTTCATGTCTTCAGATTACAATTTAGGACATCTGCATAAAATGTTATTAGTAATGTGATAGAATTTGGCAATCTCATCATTTGTTGCTGGTCTATTACGACCAGCCAGAGATAAAAGTGGCAAGGAGCGAGGGTTTGGGGAGAGGGAGGCTGCAGTGCACCAAACAGCTACAAGTCAATTATGAGTTAATATGATGATAATAAAACTATTATTAGACCTAATTTACGAACAACGGTTAACGTCTCATGTACTACTAAATATAATTAAACACAGAGCTAAAACTCATTATATGTTATATTTTGATAAGATGTGCAAGAAACAAATTTCACTTTGTCCAGGATTTTAGTAAGAATGTACAAACCAATTCACGGTAAAACACCAGTCAGTTTCACTCATTCACTTTGTATAGGATTTTTGTAAGAATGTACATACCAATTCACGGTTGTAATCATAGTCTTGAGGGATTTGCTTATGACCATATGTTCAATGATACTCTTCCATATGATCGTCATCTGTGCTACTTTAGTCTTTAGTTAAGTATATTGAAATGATGAATTATATTGTAAATAGCACATATCATTGCAAATGTTATATGACACACAATAATGATTGCACCAATGCTTCATGTTCGAAATTGATTAGTGATTTACATTTCAGTATTTTCATTTTCAAAAAAATATTGAACTCAACGAACAACTCGTGCGTAGAAGCCAAAGTAAATTATACCTAGCTCATTCAGACTGCTAACTTTTATTCGATTTTAGTTTCTGCAGTTGGTTTAGATAGAACCATTAGATTCTCTGATTTTAATTTGAGACCATAGTCATTCAAAATACTTCTAAGTTGGATTACCTGTCATATGATTCGATGGCAGATGCAAGCACACATATAGCTTTGAATTCACCTCAATTATATTGAAATCATTTTGATGAATACTCATTACACATTAATAATTACTTAACTTAATTGTTTTGCTAATCCAAGAAACAAATCGTTCATCTACTTATCTTGATTTGCTAATCCTAGAAACAAATCGCCACAACAATCGTTGTAATCCTAGAATCATTTAGCATTTATCATGTCATCGTCATCTATATTGCTTTAGTTGGGTATTGAAATGATGAATTGAATTATTGTACATAGCAAATTCATAATGTAATATGACACACAATAATAATGACATCACTCCTTAATTTTCAAAATTGATTAATGATTATACATTTCAATATTTCTATTTTCATAAAAATACCGAACTCAGTGAGCAACTCATGCATTGAAGCTAAACCAAAACCTAAAGCTCACATTCGGACTGCTAACTTTTATTCGATTTTAATTTCTACAATTGCCTTAGAGAGAACCAGTAGGTCCTTCGTTTTAAATTTGAGATCTTGGTCTTTCAAAATACTTCTAAGTTGGATCACATGTCATAGTTATCCAATGGTAGATAGATGCAAGCACACACAGCTTTGAATTCAACTCAATTTTTGAAATTAATTTGATGAATACTCATTACACATTAGTAATTACTTAACTTGTTTTGCTAATTCATGAAACAAATCGTGACAACAATTGTTGTAATCAGACAAGTAGAATCATTTATGTGCATAATAGGGTTGGACATTTTACTCCAATCGAATCTGACCCGCCAACTGGGATGGGGATGGACAAAAAATCAGGTGGAGACATGAATCTCAGAATATTGCACAGGACATAATTGCCCCAGTCACCTACCCTCAAACTCGAACCTCACTATAAAACAGTCCATCCATTGCCACTAGCACCACCACACCTGCATATACATTCTTCTTCTTCTTCTTAATATTCCTGTCTCCAAAAGCCAAGACAATCAACCGGCTGATTTACAGGTTCATTCGCCCCCTCCCTTAATAAGCTTTATCATTGATTTGCATTCTTCAAGTGTTGTGTCTCGATAGCAGTCTTTCCCCAAGTCTTTAGTGAAGTTGGGGTTTAGATCTGAGACTGATTTAAGGCAAAGACTCAGCCGCAAAATCTAGCCCTGTTGTGTCACGATACACTACACTCTTTTATTAACAAGTGGTTGATACTTGTCTTGTGTTACACTATGTGAATAGTGCTGGAGGAATGAGGCAGGTGATACTGCAAAGTCATTCATTCACGTCCACTTTCTCTATGTTCTACAGATCCATTTTTATGTTCTTTTTATAACTTAGACTTTTTGTTGAGACATTATGTGTCTGTTAGTAGTGTGTTTACTGTTTATTTGGTCTACGCATGCAACATGAATGCAGCTAAGTCGCCCACTGGATCAAAGCTATGCTGCCTTCCTTGAATTGCTTGTTCTAGGTTGATAGAAAGAGTTTTCTTCCTCTACTAACCCTTGCAACCTATTTCGTTTTTGCCTATTAAGACACTCTCAATTGTTATCTGATTGCGCAGAAGTGCTTGTTCCACCCCTTCGATTTCACATGTAGGTTTCCCAACAGACTTATAATATGGTACATAAGAAATGAAGGAGTGATAGACAGAGCGAGTTTGATAGATTTCTAACAATAATTATACTTGCAGTCCCATTTTCCTGTAGTGATTGATGATTATATATGAAATTAATTATAAGAGTGATATGATCTGTTAGGGTATTTCCCGATCGACAGTATATTTGTTTATTGTTTCATCAAGGTTTTTTACAAATGTGCATGGCAGCTTTACTTTGAAGAGAAGTTTTGTGCAAGAAAATGGATGCATTCACGGTCACAGACGCCGGTTACTATCAAGAGCTGGATCAGTACGTGGACGCTGCGCCTCTGCAGGGCCAGCACGCTGACGTTACGCCACAGGGCTACCAGCAACAACCCGATCCTCAAGCTCCTGTTCCACCAGCTTCAGAGACCCAAGTGATGGAGTCGCGCCATGGCGCCTCATCTTCGGTGCTAGGAAAGAGGCCCTTAACGGAACCTGAAGATCCTGAGGAAGCAGCCGGCGACATCGTCAACTACACGTGCCCTTATCTGGCCTGCCCGTTCAGCAACTACGCCCTTGGATTCAACAGCCGGGTGAAGAGGAACAGCCACATGGCTTTTTGTCTGTATGGAAACGGCGTGGTGTACGAACATGTACCTGCCGATGGCCAGATGCCTAGTGCTCCCTTTATCAACGACTGGGTTGAAGAATTCGCCAGAAATGCCGCTGTTCCCAATCAAAACACCAACAACAACAACGCGGTTCAGGCCCTCGCTGTGGAGCCAGCTGGCATGCCGCTTAACTCATTGGACACTTTTGTAGCACCACCAGCCAGCCAGGTTGAGGTACCTCCCACCATGAATCCTCAGGTCGTGGAACCAGCATATGGAGCAGGACCGCATCAATTGCCCGAGCAACCCGCAGCAATGACTGCGTTTGACCACAATGACGGTAATATTTCCAATATCGCTGAAGTTAACAATAATGACCAGCCTCCGGAGGTGACAACAACTCAAGATGTTTTCCAAGCTCCGGAGGTGACAACAACTCAAGATGTTTTCCAGCCTGCGGAAATAGGTGGATCAAGTTCGGGTAACTTGGAGGGACTTGATCTCACTGCAGCAACAGACGCATCTCAACCGAATGTCTCACTTGGAATGATAGGAGCTCATCTGACAGACTATGACTGGCTGCTGGACTATCCACCACATACTTGGAAATTTTTTAGGAATGATGATTAATTGTGCATGCAATGCAACCATGCATTGGTTTACGCTCACGCAGCTTCACCTTCAACATCATCGGCGCACACCTTCAATCCACATTGTTAGGGTATTTGAATTATTTTTATTATTCTTGTTTTATTTTTCGCTAACTGTGTACGTCCTGGAAACTCATAGTGAGATGGCGGTGAATGTGTCTGCACGTTGAAGATGTTCATCGCCTCCGATGAAGAGTCGGAGGCACAACAACTCTCAGTGAGACGTGTGTCATGTGTTGTTAGGCCTCTTGCTTGTTCAATGTATTGTCCAGTCACGCATCTTTTAAATTCTGAACTCTTTGCTTTTTTTGCTATTTAGTACTTTTTCTTTCAACATTTTCAAAAATTCAGCTTCTTCATATTTCTATTATCTTTTGGGCTATGTTTATGGATTAGGAAATAAAAAAAATGATGACACTAAAGTGAGATATACATAATTAAGTTAATTCTTTTGATATAAAAAAATGACGCAAAAAGACACTCCTTTCTCTATAATTTTCCAATGGAGAGATGAGCGACTACACATGCATTCATAATTCAATCATCCTCAGGTCGCCAACTGATGATTATTTCCAGTGTGACAAATAAGGGCAAGCATGTGTCACGTCTTCTTCTAAAAATCTTCAACAGTTACTTTGGTTATTCCTCCAAATATCAAGTTTGTTTGACTATGAACATTCACAATAAATTTTTTTTACAAAAAAAGGAGCGAAAACATCTACAAGCAATAAACTGAACCGAAGACCACTATTAAAATTTTTTTGTGGGTTAATTATTATCCGAAACAACTCTGAAAGATATCCGAAAACAAATGTTTGCAGATGCAAAAACAAGTCCTGAAAAAAGCTCTCTATTATATTCAAAAACTGTATTTGCAGACCATTTTGAGTATCTGTTTCATACTTATTTCGGAGAGTGCGACCGGAATATAAAAAAACTAAAAATTGAGGGATAGTGACAGAGCTTTTTCAGGGCCATTTTTTTCGGGCCTTGATGAGTGGAATTTTTTCGGGGTTTTTCTCGAATTTTTTGGGAATGTTTAGGGGTTATTTCAGGTGAAGACTTAGTCTTAAACCGGCATTTTTTGAATTTGTTTAGGGCATCTTCGGACAAAGATTAAGGGTTCATATCGGGTCATTTTAGGGTGTTTGATGACGAGCAATTTAGGATTTTTAGGATTTAATCAGAGTTAATTTTATTTAGGTTTAGATTTAGGTGCAAGTTAAGAAAAGTATAAATTAATTATATTATAATATTTTAATTTAGATTTTATGTATTTTGATGTATTTTTTAAAGTTTAAGATCGTAAAATATGAGATATCATTATTATATATATAAGAGGCATGTAATAGATATAAATAAAATATGAGTTTTAGTGTAATCAAATATTGAGGATTAGAGTTATTGGTTGTAGGGTATTTCTTAAGATTTTAGATATCATTAGTTGTATCATCACTAGTTAAACTATTATAATATGATTTTGCACATTTAGATTAAGATTACAAGTTTGTTTTTCAAAGTATTTACTAAGCTAAAATATAATATAGTTAAATTATAAAAACACATAAAAGTCACATATAAGTTAAAACATATATAAACAATCGAGCAATTTTTATGAATTCAGATGGGTAAGTGGGAGAACTAATCACCAATTCCAAATCGTTCAACAAGAGCGTCATTGTCATCATGGATGAGATGGTCCAGCAAAAGGCGGCCACATACTATCATATATAGTGAGCAGAGAAAAAGGATAAAATCAGCTGCTAGGTGTGCCTCTTCTCCTCAGTCACGCGTCTTGCCTCCTCATTTGCGCATCTGTAACTCCTCATTTACGCGTCTCGCCTCCAACTAGAATTCATGGTTAGCTTCAGCTAGTGGGCGCATTTGTGCCTCAAAATAGCTCCAGATTTTGGGTAACCTCATCATCAGTCCTGCGCCCTCCGCTGACCTATGAGCGACTTGTACTACAACTGTTATACTGAGATTTGTAAAATTCCACTTCACTCCCAAGACCTTTACACTCACCACCACTGTCACTAAAGATTTCCTTAGTTGTGGGTCACGACTGTAGCTCATGATGTGCACGAGGAAGAGACGTGAAGACTGAATCTTTTGCTGCACAGGCCTGGAAGGCCGCTTCCATCGATTCTTATATTATATTGTCAAAAAAATAATCAGTGAAATGTTGATCAAGCTTATTTTTTAAAATGTAATTAGTGATTTGTGTTACCCACAAAAATTGCAATGTCTGTGGGTCAACAAAACCGGTCATTTTTTTGTCAGAGTGGCAATATAAAATTCAATGGGATGGACAGGTTCTCCACACCAAGGCATCTGTTCATTAATTCGAAGATTATATTCTAGTGTTAGCGCGGAGTTTATGTCGTTGGAAATACATTAGTTTTGAAAATAAATTACTCGTTTAATACTATGGCGTAGTTACCATTTTGTTATAAGCTTTGAAAGAAGGCTTGGACCCATGATGATGAATCAAAGGTGGCTTGTTCTTTCCTCTGGCACTCTCTTTTCGAGTGGCTTTTTATTTAGCAAGCTTCTCATATTTTCTTGCTGCTTTTGGTGGATCAGTGGGACGTACTTCACTTTAATGCGCGAACTCAGGCACAATGTACTCAGTGCATCCTTTCCCTCCCTGCATTTTGAGAATGCATCACTAATTACTTTTTGGATCTGCACCTTAAAATATCTCCAATGATTATGTGTGCATAACGGTTATATTATGTGACTCGCAGTGAGTCTTAGGTGGATCATGTTCGATCACAACGTGTATGTGGACCACATCAAATCAGAATATTCATGTGAAAGTTTAAAAAGTCGAGTTAATTTTCATTCAATCAGTTGCATGACGCGTGACATTTTGACTTTTCAAACTTTCACGTGACATATATATTCTGATTGGATGTGTCCACCGTACCTAAAAATTAATTATGTGACTTAGTGTGTTCAATCATTTTAAAATTTTCTCTCTCTTCAAGTCACCCTTCTCTTCTCCTCTTCTTTCACGGCCAAAACACTCTTGTTGAATAAAAAAGAATGTTTCTCCCGCGAGCGCCCTTTAAAGTGAAATATAGTAGATTATTCAGTCTCATGACTTATAAAATCGATTTTTAAATAATATTGCATAAAAGCCCTCTATAAAGTCATATAAAAATTCCACTTTAATATTAGGTAATCCTAGATGTTCGTCAATATGAAAGAGTGCCACACATGAAAGTAATTAAAAAATAAAATGAAGATATAAAATAAGCATAGGTGAATAATCTACATGGTGTGATCTGTGATGGAATCAAATTCAAAATATCCACATATAAATAGTTGATGAGTTTTCGCAGAGATTTGGATGACATACATAAGTTGATATGTGTACATGGTTTCAAGGGTTCTCCATTTGCGTAACATAATCATAAGAGCATTGATCAGTGAGCTAGGCGATACTGAAAGACAAAGACTTACTAACAATAACGTACATTAATATTCTTGCTTTCTTTCATTAATCATCATTGAGCTTCTAAACCAAATAAACCATCTTTATAGTTAATTATTTCCTCCTTTGTTGTTGGTGGTCGACATGCTTATTCACACACTGTTTTACCAATGCGGTAGTACGTGAGTTACTACAACTATGTCAAGGCTCCAATGACGAATCGATAAACGAAGAAGACACTCACATTTTCACTTTTAGCTGGTGTGAGTGGTCATCTTCTAATGATGTCATCACTCGACTTAATTACCCTAATTAGTGATCAACTAATGAACCACAATATGGCTATAAATATTTGAGGCTTATCTGCCCATTCTCCGAACCGAAATATCACTATCCCAGCAAGCAAGCAGGCACAATGACGAGCAACATAAGCTTATTGAATCGAAGGCTCCTCATCTATACAGCTTTCATCCTTCTTCTCAGCTCGGGTGTCGCTGGGAGGATTCGCTTCATTTCAGCCGCATCATTTAGCACTAGGAGCCCGTCGCCGAAACGGTACAGCAAAGCAGCGGCAGGCAAGCATGCTGAGATAGCTGGCTTTGGTTTGAAGGAGGCAAATGAGCAGGACGAGGGTTTCGTCGTGGTTGAGAAGAGAAGGATACCGACCGGATCAAACCCCTTACACAACTAGCTGCAAAACTATATATATATATATATATATATAATGACGAACAGGTTTTGCGCCGAAGTTGGGGGTGGGTTATACGCGTATGCTACATGTAACTAGCAAGAAGCTGATAGTGATGCATCAGTTGTGTTATTCACTTGGGACGTCTGTCTGTGTAGGCTACACCTGACTTGATGATGAACGCTACGGCTTAGCTTTGTTGTCTGCATATTGTACACTTATCTATACCTACACCACAAATAAAAATTTCACTCAAGGAATGTGTTCCTTGTGAAGGTTTATGGCTTATCAGTTAGTTACTTCTGCATATTTTCATTCAATACTCTCTCTCTATATATATGTATATATAATGCATTCGTTGTGAATTTGAGAACTTTTCTTAATCGTTCGATTTTCTATTTCTTTTTATCATGCATTTTAAGTGTTCGTCAGGTATTTCTTCGTTGTCAATTACAAAAATTCTGATATAATTTTTTGCACAAAATCTAAAAATAATGTGTGCATTGTTGATGACTGTCGCATGTTTTACGGTCATC
Source organism: Kalanchoe fedtschenkoi (assembly GCA_002312845.1). NCBI lineage: Eukaryota > Viridiplantae > Streptophyta > Magnoliopsida > Saxifragales > Crassulaceae > Kalanchoe > Kalanchoe fedtschenkoi. Next base: position 7,962,677 of record NQLW01000011.1, read on the forward strand.
CATTTTCATTGATGCATGAGTAATTTGTATATTCTGATGTGGGCGCATTACTGATAGTGAGAAGAGACATGTGTTACAATTTGAGGAGGGGGTGGTGGTATAATTGTGCACTAAAAATGCATTTTTCTCCTATTCTAATGTCACTCGTCATATGTCTCACTTACCCTTTTGTGACTTGTCACTTGCACCATAATTTTTTTTTTTCCGAACTCATTGATTTTTGCTTTTAAGACTTGAAATCAAGTAATATAATTATATTGATATTTTTTTAAAAATCATATTTCATTCTAAATTGTAAAAAAGTATAAGGTTTAATTTCATATCCATTTTAGATATATATAATTTTTTTAAAAAAAGTTCAATGTGCTAAAGTTCAAAACTTCAGTTCAAAGTTCATTCCAACATGCTAAAATTCAAGATGAATTTTTAGGTTCCGTTTAATTTACAAAATTAACTTTGAACCGGAGGCTAAAGGCTAAAGTTCATCCTCAATTCCAATAAAGTTCATAAAGAACTTTAGAATGTTTAACTTCTTAAATTTTAAAAAAATATATCCAAAATGGATCTTTAATTAAACAATATTTTTTTTGCAAGTGAATATGAAATTTGATTTTTTGAAAAATCAATATAATAACATAAATTGATTTTAATAATTACAAACAAAAATTATTAGATTTACATAAGGAGAGAGACTCAGAGCGTGTGCAAGTGTCAGGTGCAAGGAAAGATGAATGGAACACGTGACAATCTGTTAGTCGCTCGTGTGTGTGGGTAGTGAGCACGTAATAATAGCTTCCAGTTGGATGCAATTTTAATTTCAAATTACTCATATGGAGGTGAGACATATGACGAACTGTGACTGGTTAGATGAATGATTCTTAATTTTTCACACCAAGTCGAAATTCTCATTTGAACATATATGTTCATATCATTTTTATTTTGTAACGGCAATTATATATCTCTTTATGAATACTCGACCAAAATGTTTGCAAATCAAAGTTTTTGTATCAATGTGATTATTTTTTCACTAGTTGGAATGTGATTTTTTATATTTGGGAAATTAAATTTTTTTGGGTTCGCTTAGATTCTGAGGAGAAGTTTCACACACCCACTTATTAAGTATATCATATATTTCATGAAATAATTATCAAATTATTTCAATCAAGATTAGATCCCAAGACAAAACAGAACAAGCTAGTGATCCTTTTGTCCCGGCCTCATGATCAAAATATATTATCAGTACTAAATGCATTTCGAATTCAATAAATTTTTTATATTCAAACTAAATGTTTTTTATAATTTTTGGGATTAGTGATAGTTGGAAGTTAGAACTTTGTCTTGGCACATGTATATGATCCACTTATCTCCATGGCTTTTCTAGTGTAGGAACTAATGATTATTTATTCACAACTACCATTGCACTACATCAGGGGAGTATCACTCACTGTATTGGGCACTGAGATGTAGATGTTGTTATGGACCATGATGGATGATATATATCCCCATCGACGCTTAAATGGTTATGTGACAACTCATGTACAGTCCAGTAATCAATAATGACATGTCTTATCTGTAAATAAAAATGATAAATTTTCATGTGTCGACGCTCTGAAATGGCCCATCAGTTTTGGAGCAAGGAATAGATCCAGCGTCACATGTAATAATATACCATGAGAGAGTAGGGTACGTTTTTAGTGCGAATATCGACACTTGCCTCAGTTTGGCTGAGGTAGATTGTCATTTCATTGGAATGCTCGCCCGACTTTTAATACGGCGTGCCTCCCACATTTTTAATGTTACAAAATTGGATTGGGAGTCGAATCGGTGAGAGAGATTCGGTTTTCGGTTTAATAGTTGAATTGACGGTTCGGATCGGTTCGACCGTTGGTCTGATTAATTATTATTTTTAATATAAATAAAATTTATAACATCAAAAATCAGTAAAAAAAAGCATGGCCGAGTGGAAACCGGGCTGCCAAGTTCACAGGTGGGCAAGAGATGTGTTCATGCTATTATCATTTTGAGTATAATTGACTTTTATTTGTAGATTTATTTTAATATTTATTAAATAGGATAATTTATATATTAATTAAACACTAAACCGGTTTCATAAACCGACTAGCCCAGTCCGATTTTAATAACTATGATTATCCACATTTGAACTCAATTTTTTGGTTAAAATAATGTTTATACCATTTTACCTAACAGGTAGTTATATACCTGCAATAGTAAATGAGCTATATATATCTAGACGGTTTTTGGGTTTCAAAATGTTAGATCTAGTGTATTTTTTATGATATTTCAAAAATCTACAAATTGCGTTGTTTTAAAATCCGAAAATTTTGAATCCAAAATTCAAGAAAATTCTAAATACTTACAACTCCAAGATCTAAAAATTCTAGAAACCCTGTAACCCTAAAAGTTCTAAAACCTTAAAATTTAAAATTCCTAAAAATCATCCCAAAAAGTCTAATGGCTCGGATACGTAACTTATATACCTTGACAAGATATATTTGTTTTTTTCCTTAGACATAAAACTTGCATGACCATGTGTAGATTTTTCAATTTAAAATGTGGACCATTATAATTTTTTTATTAAAAATAAATCACAAAATATGTTTAGTTAACTATTTTTTTCCATTGATAAGTTAAACACATAAAAAAGCTTACACACCAAGAGGGTTCGATGCCGAACCATTACCTTGCCACTCGGGCACCAACTTTGGTGATATTAACTAATCAAAACACATTTTACAGTTAAAAGTAACCAAATTTAATCTACAATCTCATTTTCATTCATTGAAATTAATTTCACCAAAACATTACAACAACAACAAAAATAACTCCTTCAATCAGAAAAGTGAGGTGGATGGAAAAAAGATTTCTGATAATTTTTTGACCACTTAACTGTAAAAAATGATTGGAATGTCTCCGCCCATAAAGTTTACAGTCAATTTCTGACGAACATTTTCAGACAATTTGCAACAAATTTGATGCCAAGTATGGCAATCTAAAAATGTCTCAACTTTTAGCTATTTTCTGACTAATTTCTCGCTATACACCCACATTCGACACTGTTTCGACCTGTTACCAGCCATTGAATATTACCAGCCGGTTCCCAACCACTTACCAACTATTTTAGAGGTTTGCATTTTCTGGTTCTCGATCTACTAAATAAATTTTAAATAATTAACATTATTTGTAAATAAAAAAACTTTATTTCTTTGTATACCTAATATAATTGACTTTAAAAAACAATATTTTAAGAGTAAATTTATTAAATGAAACATAAATATTTTACAAATACTATTTACTCAAATACACAGTATTATCCTACAAATCATACATTAAGACCAACAAGGTGTTGACCTAGTGGCATTGGGTGTTGTCCAACAACCCCAAGGTCATGGGTTCAAGCCCTGTTGGTACCGCATTTAAGCTTAGATACGCTCGTGAGCTGGCCCGCAGTGAGTATGGGGGTACACTATCAAGGTGGAGGGGGTGTGCGGCCCCTGGTGCAGTTGGCCTAGGGTAAAACTCCAAAAGAAGTTATGAACTACCATCATTTATCTAATTGCAGTCAGAACTATCATGATTTTCAAAAAAAGTGCTATGAAAAAAAACCAGACTCATTTCGATTGATGCTTAAGATCAACTTGTTTTATTTCTTAAATATAATTGATCTTATTAAATTTGTTGAAGATTATGTATGATTGAGTGTGAAAAGAAATCGTTTTGTTTATGTGCAGAAAACAATATTATTTATTTTGATAATCAAATGACGTAATTTTCACACACGAATTTAAATCTTGTGACAATAATAGTTTATGAGTATAATAATAAGTTTTATTTTAGAAAATCAGTCCAATTTTTTTTCATCACACTCTTTTTAAAAATCATGATAATTCTGACCGCAATTGAGTACGGGGTAGTAGTTCAAAATCTTTTTGAGATTTTCCCGTTTATGATATGGGGAATAAAATTAATAGGGCCGTAGTTGGGCTTTTTACATCTCATTCGGCTCAGAATCAAACATTGGATGAGTCTTCTTTGGGTTTCTAGGCAAACCAAAGTCGCAATTCGGTCGCCTTCTCCTCCCGTCGTCGTGCTTGTGAATCTCCGGTGAGCTCTTTGATGCTTACGAAGCACTCTTTCTCTGGCTTTGTTTACGTTATGCTGCTTTCTTTTTTATCATTTTTCAGAAAATATATTCTGGTATGCGACATAAATGTTTCAATTTTTTCCCGAATTTCAGCTGTAAAATTGAGGTTGTGTTGCAGTTGAATTTGACTGAATGCAATTCATTCAAATGCTAATGATCACCGCCTCTGCAATCTGTGTTTCGTTGTTTCAGAATA
>NQLW01000011.1:7970286-7983704 GCA_002312845.1 Kalanchoe fedtschenkoi
TTGCTTCAATATCATTGAATCCAGAGAAAGATAACTTAACTATGTTAATTCAATTATTTAAGCTTGTATATCTGATGTATCCATATTAAAATTTTACAAGAAATGTTATCAGAGCTGTATTTGTGAAAATTTAAGTTCAGAGGTATTTTTTTATCTATCGTAATAAAAATATAATACTAGTCAAGTAAAGTTGTATAAATTTTAATAGTTCGTTTTATTGTCTAGATCTTATTGTGTCAATCAGATCAAATTTATATCATCACTATTATTTGCATGATATAGAATCAATTATGGTTTAAGTCTGTACTTTTGGAAGATTGTCTAATTTACTTATGTGAAACTAAAATGAACCATCAATCATTTGAGAGTTTGTACAACACCAAAACTCATATCGTATACTCTGACTACGGTCGTCATGCTAGCTGCAATCGAGAAACTCAAGGAGTGAAAGTGATAGAGTGGAATAAGTTTTAGAGTTTGACATATTTAGGATCTGCTGGTTTATCGGTTCCAATATAATGATGATATTTATTAAATTTATAGAGAGAATCATCTACTAATACATTTTAAAGATTTTACAATTTTTTTCAAATACATATTAACTTTCTAAATACATATAGGTTGAAAGGATCTTAAATTAGATGATAGACCTCTTGGCTTGCAATCAAGATCTTAGATAATAGAATCTTTCAAGAGGTACCAAGACTCATTTTTGCAAATTTCTCATTCCTCCCCTTATAAGTCTCTCTTTATTATCTCAAATGCATGTGTATTATTATTTTCTTTTTTGATAAATATGTAAGTATAAATTAATGAATACAAATTATTATGAAATAAATCACTATCATATATTCAAATGGTGGAAAATTTCTAAGCATAGTTAGGTATCAGAATGAAATTATGTAGGAGTAAAAAATTTTATTTTAATGAATGTTTTATTTGTATTGGATAAATATGTATTAATTTTTTTAACAGATGCTAATGGAAATTTAATTAAAGAAAAAATTGTATTGGCACAAATTATTTATCAATTGAAAAGTCATAATTTGTTGCTATGCTATTGCAATATCAACGTATTATATGACTTTCATTAGTGTAATATAAAAAAATACTCCCTCCGTCCTTTATTATATGTCGTTTAAGGTTAATTTGAGTAGATTAAGGTGAAGTTAATGTTAGCGGTTGAACAAATTTAATGAATGAGTGATTGATGTTTTTATAAAAAAATTCATACAAAAAGTAAAATTGATAGATTATTACTGGTGGGGAATATATTTTTTATTGAATATGATAATGAAGTGATTATTTGACATTTTAAGGTAGTTGTTGACATTAAATACACATTGAAAATTGTTAAATGACAAGTAAAAGTGGACAAAAAAATTCGATTAAGTGACATATAAAAGATGACAGATGGAGTAACTTTCATTAGTCTAATATAAAAACATAACTTTCATTATTAATGATATAATTACACATTTAGAATGTTCAAATCATTTAACTTTCGTTTTTTATACTTTAGAGATATTTTTTACAAAATAAATGCGCATTATTATTTTTAGATTCAAGAATTTATAATAAACATACGCACCGCCCAACCACCAACATAGAATTTCGAACCCGGAACGCGGGATTCATTGCTATTCAACTAAATGCATAAATAATTTTTTACTTACAATTAAAAGAAGATATAGTGTTTTATTTTGTTTTTTATATTAGAATTTATTCCAAAACCCTTGCAAATTAAAAATACTAAAACCCTTTGTGCCAAACATCTGAAGAAGCCGAGAGCAGCGTCGGAGGCTGCAAATGGGGAACAAGGCCTGGAAGATATTCCCGCGGCCATTGTTCGAAACCGTGCTCAACCACCACGCCAAGCATCATCCACGCGTCGAGCAGCCGCTCATCCTCCACGGCCCTCGCGGCGTAGGCAAAACCACCCTCTTCCAAGATCGTAAATTTCTCCACCCTCTCCATCAGATCCTGCTTAAATTTGCTTCATTCTGAATTGGGTCTGTGTCCGATTTCAGGTTTGTTGGATGAGTGGAACAAGGGGCCCCACCTTACTGCGTATGTGGATTTCGCGGAGTCAATCAAGGATCATCATCCGCTTCACAGTGGGTCTTATCCATGGACCTCTTGGACGAATTGCGAACGGCCGTCGCTGTCTTACTTGCAGAATCAGCTCGACAGCAGCCTCGAATCCATGGCGGAGAGAGGTATTCAACTGGGTTCTATTAGCTCGCGGCAGATTTTCACTACGATGCAGAAATGGCATGGTTTGACCACCTCACTGCGTCAGATACTTGAGGCCAATAATGCAAGTAGTAGTAGTCTGAGAACTTCTGGTCCTCGTAAGGCTTTGACTTCTGCGAAGGCTAAGACCTCGACTGCCTCTTTATGGGACCGTGCTGTATTCACGCTCTCTGCTCGATTAAATGCCGAGGAGCTTGATAGGGTTTTAGGGATTGAAGAGAGTGGGAAAAGGAATAGCACGATCCCTGTAGAAGAGGCGTCGTATATTAGGGAGGCTTTTGCGGCATTGAGATTGGCAAAGGAGGTTATCAGAGTGCAGCAAAGTTGGCGGAAGAATGCGGTGGCGGAAATGAATAAGAAGGGTGGGTTCTCGCGGTCATTGGCTAACTCAGCTACTGATTGGCCTTGTTTGTTAGTGGAGCTGTTGTCACAGTCAGCTGAAATGGATTTCTTTCAGGTATTCAATTCAACAATTTGTATGTATCATTTGTGCATCTGCTGAGAGAATTAGTGTTCCACATGACATGCTTTAGCAAGTTTCCCTGGCTTTTTGTGGAGTGATTATTTTTTTAGTGAAGTTATCTTTCAGAAACAAACAGATGGACATGCGGCTTCTTTTTATGGCCCTTCAATAATTTTGTGTTTGTACTCAATTGATCAGCCAAAGCTTGTTATAAACAATATCGATGTTCTGCGGATTGCAATTTCAGCAGATGATACCACTGTACGTGCACCCGTGTATCATGATAGTTTAATTTGGAGGCTAATTGCTCTTGGAACAAATGAACGAACCCTTCCGATCATACTTGTAACAACTGACAGGTAATTCCATCAATCTTTTTCAGCTGAAGAAGGTATGTATTTTTATTATCATGATGTCAGACATTTGTTAATACGCCCTCTATTTTTTTTTCGTTTTATATTAGAAATTTTGATTTTGATTTTTTTTTCAAATAATTCAAGTGTGATAAAATGCTTCTTGAGGGTGAAAGGTCTATTAGATCACTTATTTAGTTCTATGCTTTCTTGTCTCAACACCTTAAATTTTTTCACACATCACTGTATTTAGTATTTTTGATGATTTGATAGTGTTCAGCTATGCTTGCCCTCAAAATGATTTTTTATTCCCTTTCACAGCTTAATGATCTAACAATAACTCATATCTCAGCTACTACTCATATCGTGCCTACTTGGAGTTTGGCTTCATAGAAATATTTATCTCGCGCGAGGTGATGGTCACTTTACGGATTAAACACTTTTTATTGTCAAATTACATGCATTAGACTTTATCATGTATTTTGAGTAATTGCTGTTAACTATATCACCACCTTGTGATTGGTAACTGCTATTTCTGTTGTTATCAGCTTTCTTCTTTTGTTTCCAGAATTTCGGGTGGAATTTACTAGAAGCCAAAGAACATATGGTCCCGGATTACTTCAGCTCTAAGGAAGTGAGTATTTGATTCCACGTTTTGATTGATCCTAAATAAAAGGAACGCATTACCTAAGAGAGACATCCCTTACAGAGATCATGACAATATGAAATATGAGCAGTGTACATAGTTTGTAAAGTGTAAATCTTGATGAAAACCAAGTGTTCAAATAATACTTGTGTTATTTAGTGTGTTACCTAAACTCTGCCACTGGTTTTCTAGTGGGAACTGATCTCTGAGGTGATCGGGCCATCTCCGCGGCATCTTTTTGAGATTTATGCATTAAAGCAAAGCAATTATTATCGAAAGTGAGTGCATTTCCATCTCTGGTATTCATAGAGTAGGCGCCTTTTCATGTCTTTAAGGCTGACAAGTTTTTGGCGTCGGCTATTATCTGTCTCGCTGTTTCAGTCAACCTAACCATGCTTGCAATTGATTTTTGGTTGTAGGATTTTGGACGAGAAAGGTAGTACGTTTGAGGACATCATAGATGCTTATTTGGCATACTTACAAGTATGTTGTGTATGAATGCTATAATTTTACAACACCTTTCCGTTATGTTGTGCATTTCTACTACATTATGTCTTAGCTTAATTTAATAAATACCTCAGGTTAAGCAGAAGACTTCAGCTGAGATTAGTAGCCTACCCTATTTAACATTACATGATTACCTTCATCCATATCTTTTCCAATGTAAATAACTAATTCTTACTGTTCTTCCTTGATCTGATTGTGGTATTCAGGTTACAACTATCAAGCCTGCTATGGACAGAGCACTAGTACTTTTGCAGAACTTTGCTGCTGATGCACGAAAGGGTAAAATACCTAAGGATAAATTACGCTTCGGTGCTCCCTGGAGGCACCCTCCTCAAAGTGACAACCCTACTCTGTCATACAAATGGGCTAAGATTCAACTGCTTGACTTTGTTCAGTGTTATGCCAATGCAAAGTTCGGGGTAAAATGCTCATATCCTAATATTGTTGGTCATCTGGCTGCCCTTATTATAGTAACGCAACTCAAATATAATTTGAATATTGAGTTTTGCGTGATTGTAGTTCTATCATGATCCGCTATTTACTCGTACCTTGTTTTTGTATCATCATCAAAAAACTTAAAATTTGTTTTTTCCTACCCTCATTACCTTACTGCATCACTATGCTGCAGGTTAACTATCTTGCTGATTGTAGCCTTGAGATCTTTGACGATCCCGCTGCCCTTGCCATGATTGAGGTAGCTTTTCGTCTATTAATGGTGATTTTTTGCATTTCATTTTATCACTAGGGCATATCAATTGCCTGGTATGTTTATCAGAAGTGGTTCGTGATCCATACGTGTGACGTTTAGTTTTTTTTTTTTGAAAGAGATGTTGTACTGTGAGTTTTCAACTTCTATTTTTCACATATCGGCTTCCTGTATGCAGGTCGGATTGCTTTATTGTGCAAGAGACCCATCTTTCCTTTGCCCTGTAACCCCTGGAATTGAAAGATGTCTTGTTAGATGGTGAGAAATTCACTCCATTTGAATAATTCAAAGTTCAGAATAAATGAAATAGTAATAGCCTAAAATACCAGCTAAGCGTTAAATGACAAAATAATATTTATTAAAAATGTGTTCAGGCTAGTCCAGGAACGAATGCAACTGGACTATTGGGATTACATTCAGTATAGATGGCAGAGGTTATTTCGTGGCCGCTACTACCGCCACTTGATGAAGCAACTATAAATACTGTAAGTCGATTTTCTTTTGTGTTGCTTTCCCATTCAGCTTACATTTGGAACATAAAATTAATTGGTGCTCACAGTTAGTTGAGGTCAAATTTAATAGGAGTCTGGCCTTTGAAATGAAATGAAGTTATGAATTACTCCCACTGTCCGGTATTTTAAGTTGTTGAAGGTAAATTTTAGTAGATTAAGGGGAATTCCCTTTCTGCTACCTATTTAATGACTTTTCTTGTTATTCATTTTGTGCCGATTAATTTTAGAATTTTAATATTCCTCTCCTGTTAAAGAGACGATGGAGATTCCAATTAATTAAATATTTGGTTTTGAAGTAGTTATAGATATTCAAAATGCATTGGAATTGTTAATTGACAAGTAAAAGTGGACAAATAGATTTTATTAAGTGACAAGTAAAAGAGTAAAAGAGAACGGAGGGAGTTAGAGACACTGGTTAATTGATGTCTTTAGATGCAAGATTCACAAAATCTTTCTTTCTTGATTGTCCTTTACATCTTTTGGGTTTCATTCACTTTCAGAGTGAACTCTTGATCTCTTGCCTCATTCATAATTTATCTTTCTCAAAATGTACTTTTTGTAGGATTTTCACCATGAGATTAATTGCATGTCAATACTCAATACCAGAGCCTCCCCACCAAATACTCGTATGCAAACTATTCTCTCGAATTGCCTATTATGCATTGCTGTTGCATTGTATTTTGTTGTTGGAACCTTTTACTGTTTCACATTATTAGTTAGCCAACAACTAAACTGAAGACTTACATCATTCTTATTCGTAGGTTGCCTGTTCCTACCAAGCTGATTTGCACTTTAGTGCAAGACCTCTCAATAAAAAATGTCAACAAACACCACACATCAAGATAGCCACACCACTATGCCAGCAGACACATCAAGTTGACATAATTATGTTGCCCATGATATGGAGGGGCTGATATACTCGATAGTGAAACATTCTTTTTCGCTAGAAGAAGATAAGCTTCTTCTTCTCCTCCTCGTGTTATACACATCTCTTGTTCATGGATGGCGGCAGAGAGGGTTTTATTCCAGTCTGAGCGGTCCATTTGTCTTCGGTGTTATTGAAGATGTACATGCAGCAAAGATGCATTACTCGCATTTTGCAATGCATGACCCTTTTTTTGGCAGGATGGATCTCACAAGCTTGATGTTATCTACACTTCTTTGCATCAGAATGGCTGAACAAGATTCCCTGGAGGGATGAGAAATTCAATTTAAGTGGAGCTTAGCTGTTGAGCAGTCATGTCTCTCCATGTTGCATGTGTTATTATTAATTTTATTAGCTTTTGAAAATTGAAAACAATAAAAAGCTTGAAAATGAGAGAAATTCATAATGAATGAGATGGGTACGTGAAGGTGACCCATCGATGGCTGGCTGGCTGGCAATGGAAATGGCAATAGAGGACCCCCTTCTTACAGTGGATGCCATACCTCACCTTCTGGCATCTAGCTGGTTATAGACTTATAGTACGTACCACTGCACTTTGCATTGGTATATGTCTGCATTATCATCATCTCGTCTGCCATCACCTCCTACCTATTTTAGTACTATAATTACTGTTGCATGATAAACCCTATTGCACATTTCCATGTCCATGTGTGTGAAGATAATATTCAGATTGACTATTGTATGGTACAGAGGATAGTTGTTGATATGGATTTCTGAGATTGACTTTCATCAGGAGGCAGCAAGTGAAGTGAAGCAGCTGATAGGAACAAAGGAAGAGATTGATAAAAAAAATGCATTAAATGGTCAAAGTGCAATGATGCTTTCTGTCCTGCAGCTGCAGCTGCTGCTCGGCCTGGCCTCATACTTTGATTTGCATATCCTGCAACCTCAGTGAGTAGTAAATGAGCTTTGCATGCACTCACATGCTTGCTTGCTTCTGCAGCAAGTACGCTCTCCAGATTTGTGAGTAGAAGAAATCTGAACAAACAAGTCAATCAATAGGGCCACTGCTGCACCGTAGACTCTCCTTTCATGGCTATCAACTGGAATATATGCATTTATTAGTCCCAATGATCAAAGTCTTGTTTATTCACACTGTGTGTCACCTGCAAGTCACTAGAATTGACACATCATAAAATCTCCATTTTCGTGAAGCAAAGCATTTCTATGTTTACGATCAGAGTCAGAGTCAGCGCCATTCATTTTTTTACATGCTCATCCTCTCCCTCACCTCACTTCACTTCACCTGTATAAAATGCTCTCTCCACATACGAAGTCCTCATTGTTTCTTTCTGAGACGGGCTTCTGTTCTATTTTTGGTTTCTTGCTCCCTGGTGAGAACCCAACAATGGGTGGCAGTATCAGAGCTGTGCTGCTGGGGTTGTTCATGGCCATGCAGCTTGGCCAAGAGTATGGTGACATAACACAGGCGCAACCAGGCCACTAAGAGAATTAGTGGCGAGTTCTCTCCTGAGCTTATTTTATTTTTTTTCTTCAGATTTTCCTTATGAAAATCGTTCCAATTTTCTTGACCTTGCAAGTCCATAAAAACGGACTTCATTGTCGAGAATTAAGTCATAGTTTTCCCCCTATATTCGCTGCTATCCCTTCCGAGCTATGTAATGCACTCTTCTTATGTCTTCTTGGATATGTACAATAATGAATAGCTTAAAGCGTTGTTGAAGAGTTGAAGCTGGACCCTGTATTATAACTTCACACAGCATATTTGGGCTTTTATGTCAATGCTCAACACACCGTCTTCTTGCTCAGTGCTCCGAAATTTGACCTAGATCAGGCAGCGCAACCTTCTGTCACATAGTATTTCACAATGCATAGATTCTAAGGCTGACGTCCATTGTGCATCATGAAGGCCGATCACAAGATGTCAGGGGTCAATATGTATGTTTTTTTTCAATTGCAGCAATGTTCAACTTCATGCGACAGTTTGGGTCACAGGGAATTTGCTTTCCTTGACTGCTCGTCATATCCTGTCAAAAAAAGCAAGGAACCCACCTGCGAATGGACCCTCTTCTTTCGCACAACACCCAATCCTGCTTCACTGGAACGCTTCAAGTCTGATCCGCTTGAGGAGTCCACTCGTTGTGGACCCTGAGAGCTTGCTCAAGCCGTTTCTTCCGCTTTAATTATCAGAATTCAAAGCGTCAGCCCTTCATACAGAATTGAAATGACCATACATTAGCTGATAATGCCCACGCCTCTACCATCATATTATCATCTCCAAGTCTTGTATGTGTCTTTCTACAACATTTATGTCCTATTTAATCAACTGCAAATCAGACTGCACCAAGAAAGAACAATACAGTTAAAAAGCAAAGAAGAGATGCCAGAAATAAGAGAAATTCGAGATATGCACATCCGAAGGTTGTTCATAACTTTTCTCTACATAATTTGGCTAGAACTGACACATTTTCATAGTATTAGTTTAAGCAACTACAACATAGGTTCAAAATGGACAAGGTCTTGGTTTCAGCAATTCTGTACGCTAATATTACCAGGGTTTTTCCGAATGATGTTGTAACAGATTCCTCTGATAACGAGGCAACTGGTTCATCCGTTTTTAGCTTCCTTACACAATTCAGAAAGTCCAATACCACTTGCATCTTTCTCTCAGCTTCTTCTTTTTTCATTTTCCACTTCTTCTCGGCAAGCAGTGATAAATAAAAAATGTCAAATTCAAATTGATTAGAATTTTAAATATGAAGACGGAAGAGATAATTAATTTATTTGGAAGTTGATTAGAATTAGGAATCCTATTTTTGATAGGTTACTAAATTACTGTTTTGGTAGGATTAATTAGGAATCCTATTTAATTTAGTATTAATACCCTATAAATAGAATATCCTAGTGTTAGGAACAAATCGAGAGACTTGGTGAGAGTCCTCCAAGAGAATTCATGAAGAATTCTTCTTGAGTGTTATGTAAAGTTTTTGTAGGTTTTTTGTTAGAGAAAACCTATAAGAGATTTGACAGGTCTATATTTAAGAATGTTGAAAGGTGAGTCCATTATTGTTATACATATCTATCAATAGTGGAGATCGTGACTGTGAGCTATGTTTGAGGGTTGAACTACGTTAAAAATATTGTGTGTTTCTTTCATTTTTTATTCATATTATTGTATGTTGATGCGTGTTATTCTCATATGGGTGTCTCGTGTAGTCGTTTCGCTGCGCGTGACAGGTGAGAGAGGAGAGGCCTCTCCATCCTAACACCTTGAGTGAAACTTCATCGCCCTGTCAAATGTGAAGTTTTTGCAAACAAAACTCTTTTAGCTTGTTTTGAATCATATTCACAAGTGATAGAGCAGTAATTTATCATATTTTAAGTACTTATATTTAGTATATTTGAGTCGTTTCCAAGTTATTATTGATGATTTATTGTTAGTTTTGTCTCTTGCAGGTTAAATATAAAGAATACTGATTTCGGAAGAGGAAAAAAATAAAAACAATGCAAACTCGTTAAAATTGGACAAAACACCAAGTTTAGGGATCAAATTATCAAAGAAGAAATTTCAGGGACTAATATATAAATATGCAGAATAAGAACTCGATCCAGGTCGAGTTTACTTTTCAAGAACTCGACACAGGTAGAGTTTAATGACGGCACGCGACCCAGGTCGAGTTTCCTTTTCCAAAACTCGACATAGGTCGAGTTTACATTTGTCGGGCACAGAAACAAGCAAATTCGAATTCTGACGTTCCGGACCTCTTTTGGTGATAGAATTCCTTCCAAAATTTATTCAAATTATAAGATAATTACAATTTGACCTCTCAACTATAAATAGAAGTTTTAGGCTCAAACCCTAGCAAGTCTAACACCACACCACATCTTCCTGCCAGAAGGGCTAGAGACAAATTTCGTTCAGAGTTGGAGCTTCAAGAGACTAAGTTTTTATCTAACATTCTTGTTTTACTTTCATAATTACTTTATGATTGTAATTTCAATTATGCGTAGTGAGGATGATGCGGAATGGTAAATGTCGACTTTGAAGACATTTGATATGTCTGTTGTTGACGAGTTTACTAACGAGCAACTAGAATTATTAGAAGAAGAAGCCGATGATGCGGAAAACTTAGCTTGGAAATTGTATTTTTAGAATGAGGATGATGATTTCGATAACCTTATTGTTTATGAGTATGGAAATATCATAGAAGGAATGGTAAATGTCGAAGTGACGAGAGTTCGCACTCCATGGAAGATCTAATATAGTTTGTATGAGGTAATTATTCAAATGAAAGGGGTGTTGTCCCGCCCGAAAAGACTCTCTTATTTTATAACTACCCTTATTTTGACAATGGTTCTGATTAGTTGGCCGATCCCGATGAATATGACAGATTTGTTACTTCACCTTTGAAATGTGAACTATTTAAGCGACAACGTTTTCTATATAAGAATGCGGTAATACATGTCGTTCAGTTGTATTCAATCCTCAATCGGCTTGAATATAAGGTCGATAAATTAGAACCTTGTATGGTCAATTTGAAGTGTGGGCTAGATGAGATCGGTCAACTATGATGTGGATGACATTTCCAAACAATAAAAAAGAAGACTTTTGTAATGTTCATTTGCAGTGTGTATGATGGTCCTCCTCACACATGCATTTTAAATGGTTTGTGCAATAAATATGATATCTTCATTGTACCATGATTATATTCGTATCAATAGGGTCGATGTTTGTCGCTAGTACTATGTTTCCAAAACCAATGTATTATCCTTTTTTATATGTGTCATGTTATAAAATATTTCATATTATCTTCCAAGTTATCTTATTTGCATTTACTTTATGTCGCCAGTACTACCACATTTGTAACTTATGCACGCACACGTGGTGGATGTCGTGTTAGGCTTGTTTCACCCCTTGCAGCCACTGAAGTTCAAGACCTACGATGGTCGGTTTGGAAATCCATGATCCACATATGCATTCTACATACATGGCTTGGTTCGATACGATCACACGGAGGATCATCCAACCCATCCACTTTCATATGAAACCCTATCAGCCGACCGATGGTGATCACCGACTCTGTTAAGTGAACCAAACTTATTTATTTTAAGTACTAAATTTGAGATGCCTAATACTTATATGAATTTTCATTTTGCAGTTGTAGATCTTGTGCAGTCGTATAAGGCAGCCGCCAAAATATTCTTCGGAAAGGACTCCATTACGAGGAGGGTCCCACATGACCTGTTCATGTCGAGCAGAGTTGTGACAAAAATGAGCTCGCCCACATTTTCGTTGACCTGCACTTATCTATCTGTCATAAGGTATTTTCATTCTTATTCTCTAGTATTTGAAAACATATAACGTATATATTTCTAACTTTACCAATGTAATCCATGCAGTAGGAGAATCCAGCTCGGTACGAAATATTGGTGTTGATGTAGACCCTGAGATTAGACAGGATAAGATACTTGGGAAGCCTGAGATCTATTATCATGTTGAGGAGCATCCTTACTCACTTTTTGCACAGGAGCTATTGGAGAGCGCATTCCATACTCAATTTCTGCGTAGGAGAGCGCATACAATCGACCCGCACCAAAGGAGAGCGCATTCCATACTCACTTTCTGTGCAGGAGCTATTGGAGCACTAGGACAAGGAGAGGGAGCGGGCACGTCACGCTCGCTATAGATAGATTATTACGCCGACCTCTATTTCTGAACTATTGCTGATCCATGTTATACCAAACTATTTATGAGTATTACTATGTTACTTTTGTCTTTATATTATGTTAGAAGATAGGATGGACATTTGCGCACTTCAATAAAGGGAAAAGAGTTTTTGCACTACTAAAAAGCGCAAATTTAATGTATTTTTGCACAATTGAAGAGCGCAACTACACCTGACAGCCAACTCATCATATTTGTCAGCTTGCTTGGGCACTTGTTATTTGCCCTCTACTGAAGAGCGAAAAAATATAGTATTTTTACTTTAGGATATAGTGAAAATGATAGTTTAAAAAAGAAACAAAGCAGGGTGGCAAATATGATTGACAACGAGCAAAAAAATTTGTTTTGTAAAAAAAATCATCAAATATTTATCAAAAGAGTAATTAATCAAAATTGCTGAGACTGAAAAAAAGGCATGAGATGTATGTATAACTCGTGAAGACATCTAGTTGACATTAGGTATACCAATTCCTAGTTCTGAATTTCTGATAGATTCATACTAAAAAAACATCCTTGAAAAAATTAGACTAATTTCACAAAAATGTGACCAACCCGGAGAAGTTCCTAGTCTAGGTTAGATATTAGGGAAAACTACAGAAAGGGGGTATGAACTACCACATTTTTACAAATCACGGGCGTAACTATCATTTTTTGCAATTTACAGGTATTTTAGTTTTAGGGCTATTTTGTAAGTTAATATTTTTCAATCAAGTCCAGATCTAATTTAAACTAATTACAAACTCACCCTCAACAAAACTAACCTAACCATCCATTCATTAAATTTGTTCAACCGTTAGCATTAACTTCATCTTAATCTACACTTGCTTATATTAACATGGGTAATTTAGGTTAGGTTAGTTTGTTGAGGGTGAGTTTGTAATTAGTTTAAATTAGATCTGGACTTGATTGAAAAATATTAACTTACAAAACAGCCCTAAAACTGGAATACCTATAAATTGCAAAAAATGATAGTTACGCCCGTGATTTGTAAAAATGTAGTAGTTCATACCCCATTTCTGTAGGGTGAGTTTGTAATTAGTTTAAATTAGATCTGGACTTGATTGAAAAATATTTATTATAAAACAGTCCCAAAACTGAAAACCCTGCAAATTGAAAAAAATGATAATTACACCCGTAATTAGTAAAAATGTGATACTTCATATCTGATTTATGTAGTTTTCCCTAGATATTATACAATCGAGTTGCTGATTTATCTCTTGAGGTGTGATTCCTTCTCCTACTTTGGTTCCGCCCCAGTTTTTTTATATAATTTTTAATTTTTATTAACACAGGCGCCCAACTTTTCGAACTATACTGTACAGCTTATGATTAAAATCGGTATC
>NQLW01000011.1:7984438-8002011 GCA_002312845.1 Kalanchoe fedtschenkoi
GCAAAAAATGATAATTACACTCATAATTAGTAAAAATGTGATAGTTCATATCTCATTTATGTAGTTTTCCCTAGATATTATACAATCGAGTTACTGATTTATCTCTTGAGTCTTGAGGTGTGATTCCTTCTCCTACTTTGGTTCCGCCCCAGTTTTTTTATACAATTTTTAATTTTTATTAACACAGGCGCCCAACTTTTCGAACTATACTGTACAGCTTATGATTAAAATCGGTATCACCTCAGATCCTGAAACACCAGTCCACACCCCTGGTGACTTTTCGCCGGCACCAGCTATAGTGTTTGCGGTAGTTTTTTATTGACCGATTGTATGTTGGATGAAGTGTTTCTGTTGCATATTGTTATTATTTTGTGCTGCATTGTGTACGCGTCTTGGAATTTTCTGGCTTAACACTACTCTGGTTGCTGGTCCCATGATGTTTCAATGTCTGGGTGACAGTATCATGTCGGTAAAGGATTGGTGGTCAAAGTATGGTAAAATGGTAGTTGGTATTGAGTGTTAGCACATAGCAAATGCTGATCTGGTTTGCTTTTTTCAGGTTTCTCATAGGATTAACTTAAGTGGCATTTGGTTCGAGTTTTAGGATTACAGTCAAACATTTTCCGGATAAATCGTTACCAAAAGAGGGTATGTCATCTCATAAGTGAAATACTCGGGCATTTCCGGTGATACCATCAAACCAAACACTAGTTGTTTGCTTGTTTGGGATTTGGTAGGTTAATTATGTTTGGTATAATTATATGCTTATCTACATGTCAACATGTTAACTGTGGAGTTTTTAATCACCCACAACTGAGGAATTTCTTCAGCTTTATCCTCAGTACTATTAGTGCTATACTATCCTTCTCTGAGAAATTTCTAACAGTACTATTTTGAAGTTTCCCTTAAAAGTTTCCTTTGAATTAGATTGCTTCTTATTTCTGACAACGTAATTGCCTTAGTTCCCCAACGTATGTTCTTATACGCCATGAGAGTCTTCTCAATATTTCATGCTTTGGGCAACTTAAATAATTGATTTCTTAAACAGGCCTACCAGGATCTGATGAGGTTGACCTTCCTAGATTCGGAGTGCTTGTTGCTAAAAAAAGCACCATGTGAAACTGTTTCAGGTTGCCGATAATGGATATGAGACTGTTCCCTCAGGGCCAGTTGTTGACTGAAGAATTATGCACCCAGAAGAGTCATGAACGGAACTTTTGGGCCTGCTCACTACTGTGTTCTTGTGTACGAGTTAGGCTTCCGGCCAGATGACTAACAAAATCTGGTCCATTCACTCTTTTATGTGTAAGCCAGCATTCTTCCGAACACTCACTCTCTCTTCGAAAGATGTTTGCGACAATCTGTTCTTCAATTTAATAAAAATGGCCAAACGAGATACATTTTGTTTGTCTATTCACTATTTAGGTATCTAAGAGGCACAGTTGACCAACCAAGAGTCTAACAATTGATCGGTTTATCCAGGAATGCGGCTAAAATCCGCTCTGATACCATGTAAGTAAGTTGGTTCCACACTCAAAATCAATTGACAATGAGTGAGATAGTCCAACTATACATTAAGTGCAATTTTATGAGCTTTGTGGGCGATGTGGATGTGAACCCTCATATGCATAAACAGACGTTTGCTCTATAGAACCTGCCTCTTCTCCAGAGCTGCCCAGGTTGACTGCTCAATGCTCTTTTGTTGAGGTTAACATCTCCCGCTACTTGGACAGATAGCACAGCTCGGTAGAATTTCTCAGAATTCAGTCCGCCGAAAGTAATTTAGGAAGACACTACCTATAAATTTGCAAAGTCAACGCTCGTCTCCCATATTTACTTACCTTAATCTTTTAGCGTATTGAAAAGCCTGTCTTTTTAATGTCTCCTTGCATCTTGCGAATGCATGTATGCCTTGTCGTGCCGGAATTTTTGTTTGTGCTCTATCAGCATGAAGTTGGTCGGGTGGCGTGATGGATGTATCTATCAAACTTCATTGAAAGTATTTGCAAATATCAAAGACATGATAGCCGCCTTAACTAGTGAAACAATATCAGTTCCCTATCCCAGTTGACACGCCATATTTTGCGGCAAGATGTCTCAAAACTCCTCACTCCATCGCTAGGCAACTGCGTGCTCCTGCTATGTTCAATTTCAAATGGGTTGGTTGCATATGGGCTACTGCTGTCACTAGATCCAACGATTTTACACTAAGTGGTCTCCAAGGGCATATTAGTCATTTGACCAGGAAGATATCATCGTAAGTAATTTATGGGGTTTATTATTGGTATAAAAATTAGAGGAAGAGATACAGAGAGATCCAGAAGCCGATCGGAGGAGCAGCACGACGACGATGGAGACTCAAGAGCAATAATCCCTCCGCCGAGGGTTATGGTGGTGCATCATCAGCAATACGATTCAAATTCCTTATCATCGCATCTCCAGTAAAAACCCTCAATATCGATGGTGAAGGGCAGATCGATGGTGCCAGTCGCGGCCTCCGACAAGCCCGAGACCCGCTTCCGCGGAGTTAGGAAGCGACCGTGGGGCCGTTTCGCCGCGGAGATTCGGGATCCGGTGAAGAAGGTCCGTGTGTGGCTCGGCACCTTCGACTCTGCCGAGGACGCTGCCCGGGCCTATGACATGGCCGCGATCTCCTTTCGCGGATCCAGAGCCAAGACCAACTTCCCTTCCTCCATCCCCTCGCCTCCCGCTCATCCGTTCTATGAGAGTGAGGGATTTGTGATGCAGCCGCAGCGGCCGGCCAGCAGTGGGATGAGCAGCACGGTTGAGTCTTTCATCGGGCACAGGAGTTCCAATCCGGGGTTGGTGACGGCGAGGAGGCCTGCTAGCGTGCCGAACGCTGTGAGAGAGGAGGGTGATTGTAGAAGTGATTGTGACTCCTCCTCTACCGTGATTGATTATGGAGATGGTGCTGTAGATGCAGATGTTTCGCGCTCCAAGGTGGTGCTGCCTTTTGATCTTAATATGCCGCCTCCAGCTGATGCTGATTTAGAAGGTTATGATCTTATAGCTACTGCTTTATGTCTCTGAACCAGCCATATTGTCCAGGCTTGCGCTCTACCACAATCTGAGATTGGTATGACCATGTCAATTATATTATGTCAATGGTGATTTGATGATTGTCTTGTTAGAGGAAATTTGTGGTTCAATATATATCTCTGTTTGGTTTCGGTGCTGAGGCTTTTGGTGTTGTCTGTTCTTAAGATGCTTCTCCATACCTGTGTAAAATAGATTTCTGTTCAATAAACTTCCAGAAAGACAGTTTTGAAAAATCTCTTGGATTGCCCTCTCACTACCTATGCTTATTGGTTTTATCTCATCCCTTTTAGTAAGCGAGTTTCATCTTATCACTAACGTTTATGCCATGGTTAGAGTTTGGAAGTATTGGTTTATTCAGTGATAGTGAATTTGCTTGCATATTTATTAGTATCATGGATTTGATACCTTTCCTCATGCAGGAATAGTTTTGGTTATGTTTTGTTTGTGAAGCTTTGATGCTGTTGATTTTCCTTTTTAAAAACCCAACTTGTCACTTGCTGCGGTCTCCTCAGCTCTTATAGTCGCGGAGGCATCATGCTTTTGATCTGCTTCACTACCCGAGCTTGTGCTTAAGGTTGTCTGGCCTGCTTTTATTCATATCTGTCATGTATAATAGTTTCGGCAAATGAAGCCTGGACACTTCAATCTTCATTCATCCCAGATAGGTTAGGCAAATCAGCCAGTTTGTCACAATATTTTGTTTCCTCTTTTTAGGTGTTCTCAGTGATCCGTGTAATTGTAAGGTTCCTGATATCTCCACGATTAGATTTGGGTTGGTATTAATCTGTTGAAATCTGGTAAGTGTGATAATGGGATTGCATTGCTGGATGTTGGGGATCATCAGGCATGCCCATGTGCACTCATGGAGCATGCATGGCCTCCTCGGATTCCCTTGGCAGAGCTATACATTAGCTTTAACTTTACCTCATTACTTTAGCAGCATGGTTGTTAAGTCAATTAGTATAGCCAGAATTGACTTTACTGGAGAAGAAACAATGAAACATACTTGCTGATTGCTCTTTTTAAGTTTGATTGATTTACACCTATATGAGTCTTTACGGTGGCCCCTGGTAGAGTGTCGGTCTGAAAAGAAAGGTTTTCTTTTAACCAGACTGAAAAGAAATGTCAACTCCTTCACTCATCATTTTCATAGTTTAATTGAACAATCTTCTCCTTGAGATCTCTGTTATTGTTGCAATCCCGGAACATAGAATGTGAAGGAGATAAACATTACTTTCTGGAGATGGCAATGCTTCATCTTGAAGTAAAAGTTCCGAGTTGGTGGCTTGAATCTTGAAGCATAGTTATAAAAAGCGGATAGGTGATTGAACCGGTCAAATATTCGGTTTTTGATTCATCGTTTGAACCGGACGGTTTGACAAGAATGATCTACAGTTTAATAAAAAATATTAAATTTTTGATACTATTTTTACAAATCTGATTTCTATAAAATATAGACCTGGCAGTTCAAATGACAATCATTCTTGGGTGCACTAAGAGCACCTATCTAGATGGATGTTCTCACCTGTAAACGATGTCGGTTTGCGTCGTTTTCATTAAAACACTCATTCCAATTTCAAATGAGAAGGTATGTTCATCAGATGAGTTGCTATGTTCATCGGATGAGCTGCTATGTTCATCGGATGAGCTGCTATATTCATCAGATGAGCAATTATGTTCATCAGATGAGATGTTATGTTCATCAGATGAGCTAATATGTTTATCAGATAGGTGTTCTCGGTCCACTCATGAGTCATTGCTTAAATGGAGGAGACATTGGCGGCTGACTCCCCAAACTCAAGTTAGTGATAATTACACAAACCAATTTCAGGTCCAATCGGTTCGGTTTTAAACGGTTCTTCATTGAACTAGTCGATTCATTCCGTTATTTTCTGTTTGACTTCCAATCCGGTATGAGTACGTGATTCTTTCTGTATCTGGTCCGGTCCTCGATTCAACGAATCCAATCGGTCGATCCGGTCTGATTTTAATAGTTTTTAAGAAAACTGAACTTGATGAGGGCTCCACTTGATGAAGAAAACTAGAAGCTTCAAGAGAACCGATGACTCGATAGGTACTACTTATCTCGGCTGCGCTTGTGGTGGTGTTTCTAGCGTGATCTGGAATTTGAGAATCAGCTTTGACCGGCACTTGAGATTTGGATTAGAACCTGAGACTTTAAGGACACATTTGGTGATCATGGCTACTCCCAACCCCGACAAATTTCTTAATTAGCATGGTCTCAATTGGTAGGATGTCAATTATTTATTGTAAAAATGCCAAAATTAAATATATAGTATCATAACCAATTTGAACCATTGGTCCGACCTATTCAAATCCAGTTTTAATAATCATGAACAGAATTCCAGAAGTGATAACAACAGGAGTTTGTTTCAATACTCAATCTATTCATTTTCAGAATTTGCTGTCTCCTCTGAATCCCATCCAAAATATCTATGTCTATATAAATATATATATATGATAAATTTCAACTAAATTTTAATTTTACCCTCTTCTCCTTCCAAATTCAATCAAAATTTTAATTATGTAATTCGCCTTAAAAAAAAATTGGATCCACCACTGATTCTTGAACAACATTTTTTGGCGTTTTGCTTAGGTGGTAAATTTTAGAACACTACGCCAAACGTTTGACTTCTTTGATATTGTCACCTTCCTCTATGGCGTGTTATTTCAATACCGTTTTTTTTATATCTAAACGACTTTACTTGTCCGAGAATAATTAGCAAAAGCAGTAAAAACTATTAGCTTTCGGGTCCAAATAAAATTACTGAAAAATAAGTTATTTACTATTTGTTTTATTTAATTAATTTTTTTTATAAATATAGTTCTATATTTTATTTTTATAATTATTTATCCAGTTATTTGATAAAGACCTTGTTTTGAAGAACCGTTGTTTTAAACAGTGGTTGGACTCTTGTGCTGACTGGGTTACCATTCAGCAGACTGGTGGACAAGTATCATTATGAAACAGACGCTTTACAGAACTACCAGTTATTTGATCGCGATCGTCAGCTTCTCTCTTCTTCTTCTTCTTCTTCTCATATCACCCCTCAACCAAAAACCGTAGACGGCGACGGACGGCGACCAAGGACGAGCGCGAGTGGCAATCAGACGTTTTACAGAATTATGAATTGGTGACGAGCGTTTTGTGGTAGATTCGGCTATCCTGTAACAAAGAGGTTAGTTTTTTAAAACCTTAGATCCGTCAATCTGTAGGGTTAGGATGTCCTTCGTGCTGCCATAACTCATTATGTTTATGGATAGGTTGACTTATGTTGTATGGATATGTTGAAATTAGAATTGGTGACCGAGATTTGTTTGTAGGCATGAATATGGTAGAGGGTTTGTATGAATATGTTTGTGAATTTCTTTGTTAGGTGTTGTTTAGAGGTGTTAGATACATTTTCCTGATAAATATGTGATGATGTTCACGTATTTAATTTCCATACCAGCCAATAGTTCAAACTTTGATGATGTTGTTATGAGAATTTTAGAGACTCTTGATAATCCGGTGATAGATGAGTACGACAATGAACAATTAGAAATATTAGATGGAGATAGTGATGACAATGACCAATTTGCGAAAGAGTTAGCCTACAATTTGTTTGCTAAGGAGAATGTTGATGATGAGCCTGAAGATGTTACAAATGAATGTGGGTTTATAGGCAGATGTAGTGAATATTTTGAGGTTGGTCAATTTTCTCATCCAGTCGAGAATGATGAGGCAGAAGATGTTACAAACGTATTTAGTTGTGAAGTATTGATTCGAAATTTTAAACTTTTAAGCATTTCAATAAAAATTTGCTCTTTCTAATTTCTAAAGTAGTGACTCCACCAACAAGGTGGAGGGGGTATGCGGCCCCTGACCACCAAGGGGGGAAGTGGGAAACCACTATCGATCCCCTTTTCTTAAAAAAAAAAAAGTAGTGACTCGTAAGATGTTACAACTAAATTGAGTTTTATTAATTTCAGAACTTCGTCACCAATTCCTAATTTCAACTTATAAATGCAACATAAGTCAACTTATCCATATAAATAATGAGTCATGGTAGCATGAACTAAACTGATTCTTAATCCAACCGCTATTTGAAACAACGGTTCGAATGCTCGAAATAGTTCAGAGAGATAACCCAATCGAACTGTTGTTTGAAACAGTGGTTCGAATGTCCAAATAGTTCAGAGAGCTAACCCAATTGAACCAATGTGTTGAAATGGTACTTGTCCACCGACTGGGTAGCCCAGTCAGCACAAGAGTCCAACCGCTGTTTGAAACAGCGGTTCTTCAAAAACAATGTCATTTCAGACATTCAAACTTTTGTATTGCAATCTAGAAGGACCATTGATTAGCATGAATAATTTTCAACAATGACCTTCTTGGTGTTCTTATTCAACTCGTTAAACTTACCATTGTGCTCATTTTGTAAAAACTTCGTGTTTTATATTAAGCATTCAAAATAAAGTCAATTTGATGAGCAATTTAAAACAAATATTATTCATCACTTCGAGCTCTAAGACTAATATTATTCATCACTTCGTGTTCTTGTTCAAGCCTCTAAAACTAATATTATTACATTTTGAGCTAAAGCTATTTATATATCTTAACAATTAAGGTCATGCCCCTGACATATCAATTTAGCAATTATGATGTCGATCCTCTTGAACTGTCTTTGTTGGAATAACTATTGATTTTTGGAGCCATTCACTAGGGCCTGAACAAAATTCTCCCCAATTCATCCAATGTCTTTTATTTACTTTTTAATTTTTAGATTTTGCCGGGCAACTGCTTAACTTTGGCATATTGCACAACTCTGTTATAAGCACACTAAATTTCATGATTGACATCATCGTGTAATTTTGCTCTTGTACCACTTGTCACAGACTATTTAATTACGTGAACTATTCCAATAACAATTTCCTTGGTGTTCTTATTCAACTCGTTTAACTTACTATCGGGCTCCTTTCGAGCATTTAAAATGGAGTCAATTGACAGGCTACACCAAACATCTCCTCACATGTTTGATTCATATTATCACATCAAGCCATTTAGACCAATATTCTCGCATTTAGAGCTAAGTTTCTCAGTAATCAAAATCATACCCGTCGACAAGCCTCCTAATTCAGTAGTTGTGTTCTCAGTTCTCTCGAGATGTCTTGACTAGGAAGGTTGTTTGTTTGGGAGCAATTTGATGGCGCCGTAAGGAAAATAACACGCATTCTTTCAAGATTTTCTATTCACTCTTTTAATATATCAAATAGGTTACTCAACAAATAGATATAAAACCACGTTCAGGTAAAGATTAAGAACTCCAAAAATGCATCTTACAAGACAAAATCAGTTTTCTAAAAAAAATATCCGTTTAGATTGATTATCGGCGAGTAATTGTTAAATTGTGTTAAAATTTTCGCGTCTAACCGATTAATGGTTGAAAGTTTAATTTTTTTTTATAAAACTAACAAAAAAGAAGCCAGAGCGACAGTTAACAGAACTTTTCACATTCTCGTGACAATGAGCAACACGATGCGCAAGTGAAGACCAGAATATGAGACAGACAAGGAGTGAGTGCACCTAATTCTTGGCTGATTTCGCCCACTCCGATCCAAGACAAACACATCCTATGATGCCCACTTACTCACCTGACTTGATTCCTTCTCCCCTCACTTACTCGTTCTGTACAAATACGCAAGCTCCACTCACCACCACCTCAACTATCTTTCATCGCTCGCTTCCACCCCTTTTATTATTCTTGGCTGCCGCTCCCAAATTCGGCTCTATCAGGTAAACTTCTTCACTTGTCGTCAGCTCCTAAGGTTTACCCTTCTGAATCTTCATGCTCTTGTTTCGTGAAGGACGAGGAGTGATGGTTCAGCCGGCCGATCACAGTGATGTCAAAGTTCATGTCTTCGCGTCAGCATCCGAGGTGATCCCATCCATCCCACTACCTCAATCACTTCATCAATTTCAATTTCTGTGTGATCACTGCTCAGTCTCAGATACACACCCATTCAAGATTAGTAGGTTTTTATTTATGTAGCTAGTTAAATGCTTGGTGGTAAGATGATGAATGTGATTTCTGACCGGTTTCACGATCAGAGTTTGAAAGACGGTATGCTAATTTTCATCTTTGATTGTCCTCCCAGCTCCTTGAAAAATTGCATGACAAGTGGAATGGGGTCGAGAAGCCGCCGTATCCAGCAATGTACTCCAGTGTTTATGGTGGGATCATTCTCGATCCGGCTCTGATGGTCATTCCGATAGATGATCATATGGTTCACCGCGGCCACGGTGTGTTTGACACTGCTATTATCTTCAATGGGTGAGCGAAGAATAATGTTTTGCTCAATCATATGATCGCTTGTTTGGCTGTCCGCGCAAGGGTAAAATTTTCTAGTTTGCTGCAGGCACCTGTATGAGCTGGACGCGCATTTGGATAGATTTCTTGGATCTGCAGCCAAAGCGAGAATCTCATCCCCTTTCCCAAAACCAATACTCAGGACCATACTGATACAGTTGGCCGCAGCATCCAAAGTCAGCCAGGGGACTCTCCGGTACTGGTTGACTGCTGGTCCGGGAGATTTTCTTCTTTCGCCTGCCGGATGCCCGATTCCGGCTTTCTATGGAGTCGTGATAGATGAGAACTTCGACCAGTGCAAAGAAGGCGTGAAAGTAATCACGTCAAGTATCCCCATGAAATGCCCTCTTTTTGCAACCATGAAGAACGTTAATTATCTCCCGAACGTCCTCTCGAAAATGGAAGCTGAAGACGCTGGTGCTTTTGCTTCCATTTGGGTCGATGAGGAAGGCTACGTTGCTGAAGGTCCGAATGTGAACGTGGGTTTTATAACAAATGATAAAGAATTGATACTGCCGTATTTTGATAAGATTCTTCGTGGCTGCACTGCCAAAAGGCTCCTTGAACTGGCACCCAAGCTGGTGGAGCAAGGTCGACTGAAGAGTGTCAAGTTAGCAAATCTGACTGTGGAAGAAGCTAAAGCAGCGTCTGAAATGTTCTACGTTGGAAGCACTCTCCCCCTCTTGCCAATCATCGAATGGGATGGGCAGGCAATCGGAGATGGTAAGTGAAATTCGCAAATGAGGCCAACTGTAAACTGGTTATGATAAATTTTTCTAACAGATACTGTTTTGCGGTTTTTGTATGAGACAGGAAAGGTAGGGGAACTGACAATGGCACTCTCCGATTTGGTCTGGGAAGACATGGTGGCTGGCCCTGATACACAAAGATTGCCCGTCCCTTACTAGAGGTCAGATGCCAAGGTTATCAAGCAGATTGCTGATTGACTGGATGTTGAGAGCAACCTCATAAATTGCTGATTCCCACTTTGTACTTTGACGACATATCTTCCATGGAAGATTCTGTTTGTGCTTTCTCGTTTTCCTTGACTTTATCAATTGGAAATTTATCAATAAAGGATCTAGCAAAACGAACCATGTCTCAGGTCTTAAGACCTACTGTCATATTCACAATCTTCTCCAGGATTCTGTTAGCTATATTTCTCTAGTTGAAGACTACATCCCAACCTCCTTTCTTTACTTCTTTACCTCCTTAGAGTAAATATTCCAGTTTGGCCTCTGCTCTGGTGGCTCATTTTTAGTTCATATTTCCTGGCTTCTGTACACAAAAGCATAGCTGCATGAGCATGCTCACTTCTCTAAATCCTCTCCAACTAAACTAGTTTACATTTCACATTTACCTGAATATTGAATTTCCAGAAATTTCATCTCCACAGCCAATGACAAAACATATAAAGAAATGAGACGGAACTTTTTTAGTTTTTTCCCTTTCAATTTCAAGCATCGGCCCAGAAACTGAGAGGACTGTGCCTTGCTCATGTCAATGTCCGTTCTACCAGTTAGTGCCACAAACCCATCAATCACCCTGGAACTCCAGGAGCGAACACTTATAAATCAACCTTGAACCATCATAAGATTCTGTAAGGAAAACAGTACTCTTAGAACCCTTATCCTTATATGTAGGATATTCCGTGATGTATGAATTTTGATTGGGCAGGCAGTTGCCTCTATGGCAACATGAGTTCAGAATGAAAAACCTCTAGCTGAGCAGATATTATTTTCCATGGTCAGACTAATGACTTCAAGTAGCACAGAAACTTCGAGATTTTGGGTCAGCCACATCATATCTCCTAGCATACAAATAAGGACAAGGGGCACCCTCTTTTGCCATCTCTTAACTTCTTGAAGATTGCTCACATTTGGTCTAAAACCAACTGGGACATTTAAATTCAATGCAAACGGTCCAGAAATATTCCCATCTTTGGCAACCTTGGCAGTCACCGAATGCAGTTCGGTGTCATAAACTCCATTTCCAGCCAATCTGACTTCACGTGCAGTCACAAATAGAAAAGAATCCCAGTTTTCCAACTGAAGGTAGTCTTTACCTTTCATATTCTTCACAGAGAAAAACTCAGGGTATTAAGTGACTTCTTAAGTTCTTATAGTCTGCGGGCAAAACAAATGCTGCCACGACGAATTCAATTTAATCCATTCTAAATCAACTGATAGCATCAGCCTTCTTCAGATTAATATCTGACATGGGTTCCATCTCTTTTATAGCTTCAGTCTCCTCAAAAGCAACCTTTTCAGCCTTCTTTGTGAGCACAACCGCAGGTTGTATCTGCAAATAATCATGCGAAACATGAAAAATTGTAGGGTACTTTTCCATGGCAGCCATGTAATTCCACTTCCCAACTAATCCAACTTCTTTTTCAAGGTCTCTCAATGGTATGACTACGAACTGATGCTTCTGAGTTTAGGTGATGAACTTGAGTCACCGTAGTGCAGATGGTTTCTTATCTAAGCACATTATCCTTTAGTTTATCTTATTTTTGGGTCTTTTCCCACCAGATGTCTTATATGTTACTGACAGATAAAAGGGGTCATATGAATGGGACGGCGCAATATCTCTCACGACGCCTACTTTGAACTGGTCATGAAAAATGGTACAAAAACCATAGGGGTCTCCCGACCATTTGGAACTAAATAATTTTACCAGTAAAACACATCTCAATCAAGGTTTCGCTGTAAACATACTTGGATGTTCCAAATACAGCTGCACAGATGCAGCGTCACTCGTCATTGACTTGACTGGCGTTATAAGGGGAAGATGCTGCCACTGTTTACCATTTGAGGGGATCCATAACACGTCTTCACTTGTACTAGCTTGAGGTAGAATACGGAAGTAACATGTGATCTCCCACCTGCAACCTATACGCGAACATAAAATGTCAAGAGGAGGGTCTTTTTCTTGAAAACTTTGGACAAAATTAGACTAAAACTGATAACATATATCTGATAAAAAGTGGAAGAACTATAATGGGAATTATATGTGTAAAGCTGCCTCTTACTTACCAGTTCCTCATATTTAAGCCACAAAAATGCATTATAGTACTCATCAAAGACAGAAAATGACCAAAATTTCCAAAATAAAAGAAACATATGAGTTCCATTTCATCAATAGTTTCATCAGCCGCACTATGAACCTGATCATAGATCAACGGAACTTAATTACCAGCCTGTGACCACGTTAGATCATGATTCACAACATTTACAGTTTTCTGAAGGTAACATGGAACACAACATTCTTATGAAATTGTTGCTGAACACAACATTTACATGTTCTGCTGCATTCATGAAAAGGATATTAAATTCCAACAAAACCTTGGGTTTCAAGCAAATAAAAGAGGGACGGAAAAATAAAAGAAAAAAAAAGGTAAAAAGAAGAAAAAAGAGCAAGCAAACCACATGCAACAGTTCATCCTGATCCTCGTTTACGTAATTTGTTTACTTCAAAAGTATCCATATCAATTAAGTATATGATAATCACAACATTAAATGGTACAAATGAGCATGAGTGCTGAGTTTTGACTCTTGGGAGCTGATCAGAATCAAGAAACAATGTATCAAAGTCCATAAAAATGGGAAACAATCAGAAAGTTTCTTATGGATACCAGGACGCCAGCAATTAATCAAGCTCACATCAATAATGACAATGATCATATTACTTAAGATGCTCCCAGTCTCCCACATAGCAAACACTTTAGAAGTTTCATATTTACATGAAACTAGAAGCTAGAAAATGGAGACGGCAAATATTTCATGTGAAGTTTGCTCCTCTGTCTCTTTAGGGGAAAAAAGTACAGGATTTTTTCCTGAAAATTTACCTTTTGGAAGAGGTTTCGTAATTGGTTCTGCTACAAGAAGCTTTACCAAGAAAGATTTGACAGAGACTTCCAGTTCTGATTCTATGGACTTATGATTCAATGACAGGTTCAGAGCAAATTTAAAAACAAATCTCTCGACAGCTTCATCATCGGGGCTGAAGAAACTAACAGCAAGTCTCTCCACTAGTCCCTGCGGTAAGATAAAAATACTGAATATGACTTGAACTCTACTAAAATTAAATTGCAGGTGTATGGTATAACACAGCAAAAGGCATACTCAAAATGTGATGTTTTATTGACACAACAACAACATAAAACATTGAAAAATCAATGTCCAAGGTTGAGATTAAAAATCTTCAAATTGCATGCTGCTAATACTTATAAGGTTGCCGTAATCTCATTTGCAGAAGGTTTCCTTTCTTGAAAAATGGATCAAATTTCAATGATGCCTACTTGAGGTATGAATGATACCAATACCAATTAAGTCGAACAAGCTTATATGCACATTCAATATTGGCATACAAGCACATCTTAAAAATCCTCCAAGTAAACATAGTTAGGGCGGTCTACTAAAGCTTCGCACCACAACAAAGCATTATGTCTAGCTGGTGTAGTTACTGGTGAAAGTTTAAAAATAGGATGAGGTGAGAACTTCTTCAGGTAAAGCACAAATATGACTTCATTAAGGAAGGGGCATAACAGACTCATTTACATTGTGCTTGAGTTAAGTAATATCTATCCCTTTGCCTCATATTAGTTGGATGCAATAGAAACAAATAGCATGAAAATGGAGAAAGAGAAACCACATGAAGAGAAGCTCATGTTCAACGCCAACCATTTGAAAGGGCCTACTGAACAATATCAATAAAGTGACACAATATCATGAAACTAAGAAAAGAAAATCCAACCTTTTGTAGGTAAGGGAGAAGCGCTGTGACGGTGGAATGAATGTAATGTTTTAGCTGAGGATGCCTTGCCCTATGCACCACCAGATTCAGATAACGCTGCCGCTCAAAAGCACCTGACGATTTCTGTAGTCAGTAAAATAGAGCGGTGCAAAAATCATTTTAATTATGATATAAACTGGTACCAAAAACCTCAGATTCAGCACGGGCGAAAAAGATACTACTTTTTAACTTTTACATTCAACAGAATGATTTTAAATTGGGATCACTCAAGTGTCAAATGCCTCCCAGTATATTCAAATGGAGCAGGGTTCAGGGTTAAGTACCTGCAGGATAAATCGCTTTGAGATAAACAATGGAAGTAACGGCCACCTCCAGAAATTCTACCAGAAACCGGGCAATCTCAACTGTGAACACATAAGCATACACCCAATAAAAAAAACAGGGACAAGAAAAGAAACAAGCATAGAGGAAGACAGAGAGAGAGAGACTGACATGTTGGAGATTGATCATCAGTTAGCCTTTCCATTTACAATCCAAGTGCGGTGTAACTGCAAAAAAGGTCAAAAGAAAACAATCAAGAAAATCAGGAAATGAGCAAGTTTAGGTGGAAAGCCGGTGGTCCAAGTCGCCGTCGCGGGGTGTCGACCGCGGCTACAGGGGGGCATCAACAGAAAACTCAGTTTTTTCAATTAACCATAAACCCAATCATTGGTTCAATAGTGTACCCTGCTTCAACGAAAAGTAACGTAACCTGAAATGAACTGGTGCTCTATGTAATAGGAGAGAAAAAAAATCCAATTTGCCTGTTTTTCTTCGTTTGATATCAAATTTACCTCCCTCTTGGTTTATTATCCATTCTACCCTACTTTTTGATTTTCGTGGTTATAAACCACGAAGTTGTCTAAAGTCTTCGTATTTTGGGACCACGAAGTTAACACGTACGTACTTGGTGCTGAGTCAGCAGTTTGTGTGGCCATACGTGGCATCTTCGTGGTTTGGGACGACGAATTGTTTAATTATCTTCATGGTTTGGAAGCCCGAATCTCTGAACAAACGTCGTTGTTTCGGACAGCGAAGTTCTAACGAAATTCGTTATTTCGAACAGCGAAGTTGATGGATATGAGAACTCAGGGGCGAAGTTAAAATCGGGAACTTCGTTCTCTCTCACGAAAATCAAACCCTCGCAGCCGCCGCCGCCTCCCCTGCCTCCCCTGCTTCCACTTGCTTCCACTTGCTTTCGCCCTTGTAGAGAGTGAGAACAATGACAGTTGGGGGTGGTTCATGAATTGTTTGAGGGCTGGAGTAACTGACCGAAGTGGGCTATGTGTTGTTTCCGATCGTCATGGCGGTATTTTACATGCCATGACATCCCCTGCATGGTCGCCTCCCATGGCATATCACAGGTTTTGTATTCGGCATTTTGTGAGTAATTTTCAGACCCGTGTAAGGAGAGTGGAGTTGAAGAGACAATTGGCCACAATTGCATACAAAAATCAGAAGCATAAGTTTGATTCAAGTTTAAGAGATTTCATGGAACTTCTTAGCAACGATTTGCCTACACATAGGTGGTTGCTTGACACACCAATTGAGAAGTGGACGTTGGCTTATGATGAATTCGGGATGCGCTGGGGTTCGATGACCACCAACGCAAGTGAGGTTTACAATGGAGTCATTCGATGTGCCAGGGATTTGCCGATAACAGCATTGGTTCATTACACCTTCAAGCAATCAAACCATTACTTCGTCACCCGCCGGGAAAAATACGCAGAACATGGTAAGAAATTTGCACTCAAAATTGAGGAGAAGATGGTGAAGATGCTGAAGAAGGCTGCATTTCACAACGTGACAATGTATGATCATGCCAGTGGTGAGGCATCTGTGTGCACAGGGGGGTCAGACCATGACCATGAAATTCATTTAGAGAATAGAACATGTTCCTGTGGAAAGTGGCAGCTGTTTCATTATCCGTGCTCACATGTTCTTCGGGTGTGTAAGATGCTGAGGGTGTCCAAGTATTACGGGGTTGCCCGCGAGTACTCGATGGATCACTATAATAACACTTGGGCTCCGGTCTTCCACCCAATGCCCGACAAAGCATATTGGGAAATTGGACTATATCAGACTCATCTTCCTAACTCATGGTTCAGGCGACCAGCGGGTAGAGGCAGACAAGCTTCAAGAAGACGTCGCAATGAAATGGACGGCGTAGGTAACAGCAGGAGGCGGACTACTACGCCTGCAATGAGGAAGCAGAAGGTGTGTGGGTTGTGTAAACAACCCGGTCATAATCGGGCCGGTTGTATGCAACGCATGTAGTGTAATATGTTTTGTTCATATTGTAATGAAATTGTAAGGTATTTTATTTTCAATGTAATCTTGATGTTCCTTTGAAATATATGTACGTAACGTTTCTCGTTTATATTACACCTCTTGTACTTCTTTTTCGAGGTATACATTTATATTTATACTTAAACGTTTGTGTTTAATAGTTAGTCATGGTCCGAACGCGTGGTGCTGGTTCATTTGTGGACGTGGTCGTGGACGTCGAGCTACACAGCACAAGGCTATTCCTGAGGACCTCTCCGATCTTGATCATCCAGGACCGATAGATCCCATCGTCTTACATTCCCAGGCGCGACATCGTTCCAATTTGATATGGGAGGGTGAGGTATGCGAAAATTATTGTCTTCACTGTTACGTTTGCTGCTTGATGCCATTGTCTTCCATATACGTGTAAAACTTATTGAATATACTTTTACGTTTTCAGATGGACCGTTTGTTGGACGTCCGCCATCACCGCATGTGGGATTTGGATGATCGAGTTGCTCCTTATGTCGCCCGGGCTGGTTTCTATGCATGGACCATAGTACACAACATGCAACTGGACTGGCCTTCGATCACTTCATTGGTGGAGCGTTGGATGTCTGAGACACATACCTTCCATTTCCGAGGAGGGGAGATGACGGTCGGTCTACAGGACGTGGAGCTATTATCTGGCCTACCGGTTGACGGTCTTCCAGTCACCGGTAACGAGCATTGCGAGGATTGGTCGGTTGTCTGTGAGGATTTGTTAGGGCGCGATCCACCCTGAGGCCGATCCAGATACTGTGTTCATCTGAGCTGGTTCCAGCAGCATATGGCGACGCCACCTGAGGATGCCGATGAGCATACCCTACTTCAGTATGACAGAGCGTACATTCTGTGCATGTTGGGTTCTTCATTGCTCACAGACACGAAAGGGAACGAGATAATGTTATTTTATCTTCCGCTACTTCGAGATATCGATGCAGTCTCCACATACAGCTGGGGTAGTGCAGTCCTCGCCTTTCTGTACCGTCAGCTATGCACAGCATGTATTGGTAAATACAAACTGATTGGGGGGGGGGG
>NQLW01000011.1:8019983-8033544 GCA_002312845.1 Kalanchoe fedtschenkoi
AAATAAAGAAAAATAAAATAAGCCTTCTCATTTTCCTTTCGTTAATTTTTCCTTAAACCAAACATGACCCAGGAATGGTGAATATACTAAAATTTTCTAACTTGCAAGGTCGCTCGCAGTTTGACTCGGTCACATTTTTCTCTTGAAAATGCAAGTTTTAAAAAAGCAGCCACAATTCGAATGCCTAGCTTAATTTCACCAAGGTATAAGATTTCAGATGAGAATTAAGCTTGTGTAGTTCATACTCGATATGAATTCAAGAAATCATTATCTCATCTAGAACAAATTCAATTCAAACACTAATCAAACCACACGGCAAAATGATCAATTCAACAATCCAATCAGACAAAATGTTCATATGGTATAAGATACATAACCGCGTAATCAAAATGATGTGGTGTTGGATGTTTTTTTAGAAGTTTATAGGCTGTTTGATTTATAGAAAATTTAAGGGAAAAATAAATTTGGGGAAAATGAGATTGGATTTTTTGTTTGGCTAAGGAGAAGGTTAGGAAGGTGAAAATTAGATGAAAAATAAGATAAATTTTTTTTAACAAAATAAAAAAGTATTTGAATACTTTTATGTGGATTTACATCTCTAACCGAACAAAGGAAAATGAGATAGATCTCTATGAGAAACATGTTTAGGTTAGATAGTGGCGGAGCCACTGTTGGGGCAGTGGGATCAGCCGCCCTCGAATCCCACTTAAAATACCTATGTCTGTGTAAAAAAAATTTATATATATAAATAATAAATTTATATGCTTGATTTCAACTAATTTGCCATTTAGTTTTTAGAGAAAATACTAAACATTCTTTAATTTGAACAAATTTTCTTTATTATTTTCAATCTAATTTGCCATTTAGTTTTCCTTCCCAAATTTTTTCCAAACATATATTCCCTTCTCATTTTTTCTTAAATTTTCTCTTCTATCGAATTTTTCCTAAACCAAGCATAGCCTAAAATACTAAAAATTTTAACATAAAATGCTAACATCTTAAAGTACAATTCAAAATAAAGTGATTTTAGCCGCTTGGTATAAAGTTCGACAAGATATATTTTTATTAAAACATTATATAGAAAATAAAACTTGATTTCATTCAAACATAAAAATCATTTTCTCTCTCTTTATACATCATGGAGATCTAACACACATCCATGAAGCAGTCAAGTTGCATCAAATAATTAAATATCTTAATCACTTGATTAATGTCTGACAACATATTCTACGTGCATGGAATATGTTTAAATTACACAATTAACCACAAAATACAGCATGTCATAATTCTTCAAAGGAAAGTTTTGATATTGATTTAAATATTTCTGTTTTTTCTGATTTATATTGAAATATATCCACACATGCATGCAATAAACACACAAAAAATTGACTTCTTCCGCTCGTCTTTCTTTCGCTCACTCTTAGACCAGCTGAAACCAAGCAACATCCACACAACACTAACTGAAAGCACCCCAAAAATAGCTCCAACCTCCCCTTTAAATTCAAGCCATGTTTCTCACAACCATCTCCAAGTCTCACACTCTGCAACTCACATCCATTCCAAGCACTTGCGACAATGGGCAATCACCACAGGGGCTCAGCTATGATCTGTTGCGCAATGCTCCTGGCATTATTCTGCCTGCTAGTTTCAACACAAGTCGGTGCATGGGACGAAGGAATCAACAAAGGCGCCATGGAGAGGGGCCGCGCCAAGTCCTGTGGTGGTGGTGGCAACTGCCTGCCGCCAGAATCAAATAAATACAACAGGGGGTGCCACGCTGAGGAGAGGTGTCGCGACGGCGGGGCCGGTAGAGGGGAGGTCGAGGAGGGCATCGGGAGGAAATTGGAGGAGGAGACGGATGTCACTATGACTGAGGCTGCCAGTGATGACGACGACGATGATGACGACACTTTCAAGCCTGCCACCGCCTCTTTTTCAGGAGGCGCTTCTTTTGAGTCCAGCTTCATTGTTATGGGACATTAGACTGTGTCACATTCTATTCCCTCCGGCGCGATTTGCTTTGTCAGTCTATGGTGCTATCTAGGAGTTCAATTGTTGTTTGTTTGTTTTGTTGGTTCTTCCATTTTTAAGCATGCATGCATTTTCAAGATTATCAAGCTTTAGTTTCTCTAGGGTTTTTTGTGTGCCAGGGAATTAATTAAATTCGTGTATGTCAACTTATTATTGATACCGAATAAAATGTCTTTTAGTGTAGATTTATCACTTCTCATTTGCGCTACTGGCACTACTGATCTTCTTTAAAGTCTCAGCTAAAAGATTACTCTCTGTTTGCTGATTTCTATTTTTTGTAAGGGCGAGAGAAATGATTTGTATTAAGATAACTCAGAACTTACAATATGGTTGATTATACAATTAACACCAGCGCGCACGCGCGGCCATCACTCCTTGTCCGCTCAAGGTGTCATCTTGACATCTAATATAATATTATTCTGGCGTCTGTCTGTCACACACCCGAACCGAATCGGTTTGTTTCAGTTTCAAATCGGTCGGTTTGGTTCAATTTAAAACCGGTCGGTTTGGTTCAAAATTTTAAAAAACTGTTCGGTTTGAAATGGATCGGTTCGGTCCTGTTTGAAATGTTAATGGTTTGGTTACGGTTTCAAATTTTAAAAAACCGATAACTAATAATTTGGTTCGGCTTTTAATTTTTCACGAACCGAACCGAATCCGTCGGGTCGACGGGTACGTTCCCTAGTATAGAATAAAATCATAGTTCCTGAATTTATTCCATAAAACTTAATCTTATTCTGATCACATCTCCTAAAAGTTTGCAAGTCGATCTCGTTGCCAGGCTATGATAGATTCGCTGAGCTTCATTGGAGAACATGAAACCCTAGAGAGATAGTAGAGACATAAAATGCAGCATGTTTTGCATTGACCAAAAAATCAGTATATTCCCATCGCTAATGGGACTTAAGAATCATAGCTGAATCTCGTGTAATACTATTGGATTTGGATAAAACTTAAATCTTATGGTACAATTAAATTGTATAAGATCAGGCTTGTAGCCAAATGGTTCAAACAAAAGAAGGAACTAGACTAGTTCGATATTCATTAAATGGTTGTGAAAAATTCTTTTCTTCATGGGAATCTTGAAGGAGAAATTTATATGGATCAGTCCAAGAGATTTTAACCTCCAAGAAATGAAAACAAGGTTTGTAAGCTTGTTAAGTCTTATATGAACTATAAAAACTCTCAAACAATAGCATGAAAAGTTTGATATAAATATACTGTCATTTAGTTTAACAACGAATGAAAGTGATAAATGTGTTTATCACAAGGGTAAGAACGATGCATGTATAATATTATATTTATATGTGGATGACATCTTACTGTTTGGTTCTAATTTACAGATTATAATCAAAACTAAATCATTCTTACATAATAAGTTTGATCGAAGGATATGGAAGAAGAAAGTGAGAGATTTTGACTTAATTAAGTTGACTCGATCGCCAAATGGGATAAAAATTTCTCAGTCTCATTATATTGAGAAAAACATGCATGCTTGAAAAGTATGGTTATTAAAGTAATAACGTCGTGAGAACTCCCTATAATCCTTTCGTGCCTCTGTTTAAAACATAAGTGGAGCCAACAATATCTAACTTATAGTACAAGACCATACATATCAATTACGATATCTAAATTAGCTAGACACACATGCTATCAAGATTAGGCTCACTGGAAGGTATTAGACAAGGTATTGCATTACCTAAAGGAAACCATGTCTCTTGGACTACATTACGAGAGATTTTCTTGTTTACTAGAGGGATGCAGTGATGCAAGATGGATATCCAAGAGTTCTGGCTGTAACAGATGCACAAGATATATCTTTACTCTTGAAAGAGGTATTATTGCCTGAAAGTCCAGTAATTAAGCAGACTTTAATAACTCGTTCAACATTTGAGACTGAGTTATGTGCCTTGGATACCATTGGGATGGAGGCTGAATTGTTATTCGAACTTATGTCTGATATTTTTTTCATTGACAGACCAATTCCATCAATTTCTGTACATTGTGATAGTCTTAATTACAATAATTGTACAGAATAATAATACCAAGTATAATGAAAGGACTAAGACGCACATTCAATTTTGTCTAAAATCTATTATTTGTCGATTAGTGTTAGGAAGAATCATAACCATTAATTTTATTGGATCAAATTGACTAATCCTATGGTAAAAGGATTAGAGTTGAAGTGTAAATTCTTAAACTCATTATGAGGATGAGATTGAGAATCTAATTACCAGTACACATGTAGTAGCAATCCAATCAATCAAGTTAAAGATCCTACAAAGTTGGTTCAATGTGGTATAAACAAACTGTTGAGTGACTTGAGCATCTAAATATATATGTATTTACATACATTAAATGTTCATATGTATACATTAAGAGTTATTTCCATGGATTGAGAGATGTTGTAACTGTAAATTAGGTAAAATTCAAATATTCTAAATGAGATTAAAGTCATAATTGATGAGATGTGAGCAATGCATCTTCTGAGAGGTTCGAACAGTGGATACTGCTGAGAGGTCGCAGATAGAGGAAAGGGTTCCTCCTCGAAAACATGCTGTCGATTGCTTCTATAGCTAGTGTCTTTTTGTTATCAACAATACTCTTCCACACCACATGACAAGTTTAAAGTGAAATATTTCATATGTTTTAGTGGGGATTGAGCTGAATAACTTAGATGAGGTTCAAATCCGAAAGGTACATTTGTTGACAACAAGATACTAAATTCTTGTAAAGTAATTATCGATAGATTGTTAAAGGATTGTTATGTGTAATTCACTATCTAAATGTGAATTATGTTTTAAATGATAATCATACAAATATGATTATTATTATCTTTGAAAAAGTGAAATCTTTATTCAAAAATCCATCGATAATGATTGGATTATAAATTTTTAATAATAATTGTATTTGAAAGAGATCTCAAAAACTTTCATGAGAAAAGCTAACTAATGAAAAAGTGTGGATGAATATGGGAAGGACTCAATTATTCTTATGGAGAAAGTGGACAAATGAAATTTTTTGAAGTATGTCTTTGGATTACATGTGTTCTTAAACAGTTGCGCTCTGAGAAATAGAGAATATGGGAGATGGTTGCGCTACATACTCACCGCACACTTTATTCCACACCTCAGCAACAAGAAAAACTTCTCAATAAATTTTTCACCCTTCAACCGGCTTTCACAAAGCACATTTTGTTGCTTGTTAATTTCAAAAAAAGTTAATTGAAAAAGCTTTTGTGGAGGATATTCTGCTCGTGCGAGCTAGAGTTAGTTGAAACCGTTTTATCATGGGAGGATATAGACAGTGACTCAAGTGCACTTGTACGAGGCTCATTTTCTTTAAGACAAACTTTTGTGATGATTCAGGCTGGTTTCAATCAATAATGTTCATTTTAGTATTTCTTCATAGTGTAATTATGTTCATGTGTATTATTATTACAGTGTCAATAAGTATAGTTCATTTATCGAATACCCGGTAACTACTAACATTTGATACAGAGAAGCATTAGAGGCGGGTATCTCCGGCAAAACCAAATAAAATATTCGTGATATAAAACTTTGCTTCAATCTTACACCTAAAGAATGATTACCAAAATTATTTTGATGTAATTAAGTAATATAGATATTATACAGTTTTGCACCAATTTTTGTAAGACAAACCATAGAACGTAATGATATTCATTATTTTAATATTCAGTAATTACAATACAAGTATAAATTGTCAATTATTAAAAACTTTGACAGCCATTCATTCTAATCAAAATTGCTAATTTTAGATAATAGCAACAAATTATAGTTACATTACTTTGCTTTCTATTAAAAAGGAAACTCACATAAATAGTTAATTAATAGATACACTGTGATATCAATAAATACATATTAATCATATATTTTCAAATTATGTGATAATTAAATAATTTACTATATAAAAGATTATATATGATGATATTTGGTGTGATATTAAGAGTAATGATTCCGAAATGAAAACTTTTTGAAGTAAAAATATTCTCAATAAATATTCTCTTTGCACCAAAATATGGTAATTGGAGGGAGATACTGAGTTCGGAAAAAAATGAGAAAAGGGATTGGAAAGGAGAAAGAAAAGAGAGAAAAGCAGTAGATAAATTAAAAAAGAAAAAAAAGAAATTGTTCCCAAGCGTACGAAGAATTTAGAGTAGAAAAAAAGTGAAACATTATTATTCAGCGGTCCATAATTTTGATGGAGTTTTATGGTAAAATAAGGGTAAGAACATTTTTTTTATTCAATTTCCTTCCTTACATCAAAATCCCTCCAAATCCGAAGAAAAAAAAAAGAATGAGAGTTGGAATCTCTCCAAATCTCTCATTCAATAAATTGGAAATCAACTTTTTTTTTAATTTCATTTCCTCTCGTTCCCCTCCTAAAATATACTCGGGAACACTATAAAGTTTGAAGTTTTAAATTCATTCAGTCCGATTGCTGGGCATGTTACGTACTGCCCAGCCTGAAATCAGACTGAACATGCTGGTTGCTGCGTAAAAACAGTACGAATCCTCTTCAAGATTCAATTCAAGAAAACAGG
Organism: Kalanchoe fedtschenkoi; assembly: GCA_002312845.1. Classification (NCBI taxonomy): domain Eukaryota; kingdom Viridiplantae; phylum Streptophyta; class Magnoliopsida; order Saxifragales; family Crassulaceae; genus Kalanchoe; species Kalanchoe fedtschenkoi. Next base: position 8,026,579 of record NQLW01000011.1, read on the forward strand.
AGAGTTCAATAAGCAAACATAATAAGAATATTTGCAGACATCAGACAGAGAATGAAAGACCAAATTTATACAGCATCTGACACAAGCTAAACATGCAGGAATTCAATATGGCACCAAAAGAAGCCCAACATGCTAAACCTTACAACACAAGTCTGAAAGATTCCATATTTTACAGCCAAAAATGTAGGTCATGTAGTATGAGTTTTTTTGCAAATCTAAGAGCTGTCCATTGGAAAGTTGTTACCTGTATTTCCACCCGAGTTATTAGTCATGGGTGTCTGTCCAGACCCAAATGTGAACTGATGAGGAGGTATATCTAACTCAGGGCGAGAGAATATCGAAGTAGTTCCAGGGGTGTCGAAAGTAGGAGCAGCAGCTTGATCGTTGGGCTTTGGGAAGCCAAATTTAAGAACTGGAGGTGCTGGATTGGGGAAGAGTTGGGGAGACGCGGCACCGTTGCTTGCTACTGGTCCAAAGATCTTTTGCTCAAACTCTTGCAACTGCTGGAGCATACCTTCAATCAACATAAAATAAAATGTCAATCACCTGTTTGTGACTGATTGATGATTTTCACATGTGTTGAGAAGTTCAACAGTTTAATATAGAAATATTTGAGTGTTGGATCACAAAATCTAAATGGTGAAATTATATAGCAGTTAAGAACACCAACCTTGGGTAATTTCAACAGTGGGTCGTCTGTCTTTCACCAATTGGTAACTCTGTTGAAGCCTCCAGCCTTTTGACTTCATTAAGTAAGCAACTACATAAGCAGGCGACCTACAAAACCGAGCAAGATTTCAAGGCAAATATTCAAAGGAACTTAATTTATTAGGAAGTTAAGCCTAAAAGTCTATAGACCAAGCAAATAGCGAGCGGAGGTACGAATACTGATCTCACCTGCTTCTGCCAGACATGCAATGGACAAGAATGCGGGCCTTCTCCCTTTCACATTGCTCTACAAAAAGCAAAAGCATTTTACAGGTGTTCTAAAAACACATATAATACAAGGAAAGAAAGTCATCACGAAGGGATTTCTATGCCAAAGCAGTCCGGGAAGTTTTTTAATACCAACTTCTTTCAATGGGCATGATTAATATCTATAAGAAAATAAAAAACCACATTTGCCTTTAACTGAAAATGAATCACGATGCCTCAAAAGAAAAACAGCATCTGGTTATCATTTCATTTTTAAAAAAAAAAAATTTAGACAGGAGTATCATCGTATTTGGCATATATTTGAAGTTTTCAATATTAAAAGGATCACGAACCTATAAACTGTATTGCATCGTCGAATTGAAGAGTGCTATCCTCTTGAAGGCAGTGATAAAGAAAAGAATTCTTGTAAAGATTTTGGCATGCGGGGACAGTCTGCACAATGTATCACATAGTGACACGCATTACTTTTTGCAAGTCATAGCACCATTCGCAATAATCAGTTTCAATTAAATAACAGACAACTTGTACACAATTATTATCAAATAAAAAAACACAAGAAGAATGGGAAGTTAACCAACCAGATGGGAAAACTTGAAGCTAAAAAGTTGCATTGACCTTACAAAATCAGAGAGATTACCAGAAAACTTCAAGAATTAAATGTTTGCATTTACATTCACTAAAGTTACTTCCCTATATAATATATAAAAATAACATATGAAAATAAAATTATGCTGAACACTGGAGGTCTGGCAATACTGCAAAATAAGGAAACTGAGGTGGAGCATGATATACGGCAGTCGGCAGCTACGACATAGTTATCAAAAAACACCACAACTAGCAGCCTTTCTAGCCAGTTCATGACCAACATGAAGATGAATATGACTTTACCAAAATACCTTTTACCTATGTTGCATAGAAAACGATTACTAAGATAATCCAAAATCAGGAAATAATGAGCAAATGACGAATAGACAATACATGAACCCTTTGAGAACAATATGTTCGACCTACAATTAATAATATCTTAAAGGGACGAACCCTATACCATCACTGAAACCGAATCTTTCTAACCGTAAAACCTAAAACTGTGTTATAGGCAAAACAAAAGTCAGTTGTTTACAAGTACTAACTTAAAATGTAAGAAACAGGTGGTGTTTTGATAGCCCTCCCAAAGAAAAAACTATTAAAATTTTTTAAAAAAAAACTCACACATCCAACCACCATTGGGATTTGAACCGGAGACCACAAGAATGACAGACTACCATCTGTCCACTTAGCCACCATCACCGGTAGCAAAAAACTATTAAAATTAATTAATATGATGTCGGGAAAAACAAATTAATATTTACAATACCTGTATGTTAATCAAGCTGAATTCATCCATTAGCAACTCTTTTAAAAGCAGCTAATTAATACGCTAAACTCTTTCTGCAAATAAAATCTATCAGTTGTCTACAATATGCACACTTAGCAAACATGGTCTAACAGGCGGCCCCAAAAACTTACAACTGGCCAGAAATGGTATAAACAGTTCTTTGTTCAGTAAATTGAGCTTCCTGATCGGCAAATCCACAAAACAAAACTTTATTTCCTCAGTGACTCAATTCGTTATCCCAAAGAAAGCCCTTTTCCGGAAAGTGATTTACAATGGGTCTTGAAATAATGAACTCCTAGTCTTTAGTAAAACCCTCATAGTAATGAATACTCAAAAATCCCTATGATTTCCATATCAAAATCTAATGATGATAAACAAAGAGCCTCACCCTTAGGGGAGCCAGGTAAAAATAATACTAGTAAAGCAAGAAATTACAGATCTCCTTAAAGCTCATATTCGCAAAGACCTGACACACTCTACAGATGACTAAGAAGCACGTATCAAACAGTGCTTAAGGTGAAAACCATAGTAATGGCTATCAAGATACCAGCCATTAGTGCATTCAATAATCATCCAGGGGTGGGTGAGTCAATCAATTTACCATCAAAAAACTCAAACAGCAAACAATCAATCACATCCCACTGACACAACAGTTGCTAAAAAGAAATGCAAAAAAGCATGAAACAATCAAACAGTTGTGATGTTGTTTGTTATTGAAAAAAAAAGAAAAGAAAAAGAAAGCTCACATTAAGAATGCAAGAAATCCCTTGAGTCTTGAGAAGCTCAGAACGCGAAGCATTATCATAGCTTCCCAGATACAAAAACTCGGGCAATATCTCGGACGGGAAAGCACTGAGATGAACCGACGGCTTCTCAGCCTGCGGAGCACGGTGGCCGCAAATTCCACAAACCTCCCCTTCCTCGTACTTGTGGTAGTGCCCGCATACCCCACATGGATTCTCTCTCTCCCTCTTCCTCATTCTCTGTTCTATTACCAGACCCAGATGACAATCAAGCTTCCGAATCGAAATCCAGCGATGACCCAGATCAGATAATTGCAACGGAGTAACACCCGCGAGAGATTTACTGAGCTGATGATTGGAAAATACGAGCTTTTGAGATTAAGATTGGTATTTGGAAGAGGAGATTGATAAGAAGACGAAATGGATTTTTTTATAGATTGTAAATTAGGGAGTATGAATGAATGATGATGGAGAAATAATCAATAACAAAAAGGAAAAATATAAAAAAGGGTGCACGAACTATAAAATTTTTAAAAATTACGGACATAATTATTAATTTTTATAATTTCAAAATTTTTACGTTTTTAAGATTATTCATAGTTATAAAAACCGGACCGATGATCGAACCGGTCAAGGGTCCGGTTTCCGGTTCACCGGTTAAACCGGTCAGACTGACCGGTTGGACTGTCAACCGAATTAGAAAAAAAGAAATTATTGAAATAAATTATATATAATTAATACTTTATTAAAATATAAGATTTGTTAGCGCAGTTGGAAGATGTGCTGTTTTTGAACTCATTAGGTCCGAGTACGAACCCCACCACCTTCATTTTTAGCATCTTAATAAAATTAGTTTGTTTAAAGAAATGTTAATGATAATTTAATAAATCAATTTCCGGTTCAACTGGTCCGGTTTCTTCCGGTTTGATATTGAACCGGTTATTTCCGATTTTTCATGCAATCTGGTATGAATATGTGATTCGGACCGGAGTCTGGTCCGGATCCCGGTCCAACCGATCGGTCCGATCTGATTTTAATAACTATGACATTATTTTATAAATAAATAAATCTCACTCATATCCATAACTATTTTAAACTAATTACTAATAGAACCCCACCAAATTGTTCGATGAAATGTCTAATTGGAAATTTAACTGACTTCCTACCTCTTTGCATGATTGAATGAAGTGAATTGGAGCACTGCGCAAAAGTATCTAGTGAATATCGGATTAGGTCCGAACGACTACTAATTTTGGACGATTCCTGCACCTGATCAAACCCTCTCCGTTGTGATCCCTGGTATGCACTGCGAGCCATTGAGGCTTTTATCGATCTCATTCCCCTTTAAATTGATTACATTTTCAACACAGTTACCATCATCTTCCACCATGGCAAGCATCTGATTGAAAACCTAGTAACGGAAATGGAGAAAAGAAAGCCAGAAGAAATAGGAGGATTTAGATCTTAGGCAGCGCAGTTAATTATTGTCATGATTAAAGCTAGATCGTTTGATAGCTTTCAAGTTTAGTGGCACTCGCCTCTTTTCCTTCACTCCCTTTTCTCATCCCCAAATCTGCTTCTCCCTCATATGCTGTAAAAAGTAGAATATTGTTGTCCCACATCATCAAAATTTAACTTAAATATGTGTCTTATATATAATCGGACTCACTCACTCATTCATTATCAATTAATTTTGAGTGTCATGTCATTTATCTTCAAATATACCGGAGAGACCGAATAAATCGGCCCCTTCATATCACATCACGACTCCTTTTGCATCTCTCCCATCTTTGCACCGTAGCCGCCTAGGTTGAATCGTTCTTTTTCGCAACCGCCGAACAGTCGCCGTGTCACCCATCACTTGAATTATCCAACCTATGCCTCTCCGGCACGTTGTCTTCCAACCTCACTTACCTGCAATATTTTTGACGAATTTCACCTTCGCAGCAACACACTTCTGCTCAAACCCTACTAAGATCTAACTCGTCTCCGGCCTCAAAATTTGTTTAACAGCTTGTTTCTGTCGGAGCTTGCGAGTCTGAAATGGCTTGAGTTACTTGATGACAGATAAACACGTAATTTAACATAATTAAAATTTACAAAGATCAATATTACGACATCTTGGAAGCAAGTAGGTGTGATTAATTTAAAATATTTATGGATGGAATTGAATTTTATTTAATTACAAAATGATCCCACAAATATAAAAGTTTTAAAATTGCAAAAATCGGTACTTAAGTCAGTAATTTTTAAAATGTGATAGTTCCTATACTTTTTATAATTTTCTCTAAAAAAATAAACCGGATATACTCTGTCAGGGTATATAGGTGTCACACCCCTAAAGGCCGAAGGCTTTGGAGCCCCGCATGTTTGGCTCGTTGGGCATGCAAGGGGGCTGGATCCGAGTCATTCGAGAGAATGGTGAGGATTAACAACAAGCATATCGGGGCAGACTTCAAGGGTAAGGCTGAACCGAAAGGGGGATCCGAGTCATTTGTCCAAGGAGGGATCGAAGAGGACCAAGGCGAAGCTTGCGAGAAATGTTGTCCGGTGAAGGGCAGCAGCAGTGGGCGTGATCTTGGGCATTCGAGGACCTTATAACGGATCAAAGAAGGTATTCGGAGCATGGGAATGCGGAGGCGCAGACCTGGACCAAAGGAGAACTCAATGGGGATATCGGTTAAAGCGCGGGGCCTTATCCGGGCAGATTTGGTTTCGTTGGAGTTGAGGGCCGAGGCGAGGGATTCAGGCGCATCGAGGACCTGAATTGGAGCTTAGTGCAGGGCACAAGAGGGCTAGAAGGTCAAGGCGCAGGCTGGGTTCATCATCCGGACAGATCCAATGAACCGGTTAGGCATATGCGACGTATATGGGCGATAACTTGGATTCTTGATGAATCTGACCAGGGGGACTTGAGGCTATATTAAAGTGTGACAATTGATGTATTAAATGTCTAAAGTTCAGTGAATATAGCCTAGGTCGTGGTGGTTAAAGTGTTGAAAAGGTGTGGTACCTTTTCGGACACTTTTCGTGCCTTTTCGGTTGTGAAAGGGTGTGAGGGGTTTGACCTATATAAGGACCACGCCCCTGCCTCATTTCCCATCCACTTTCACTCAGAAAATCATCCCTAAACACTTGTTCTCCTGTACTTTTGTATTGTGGGTGCCTTTAAGGCATCAAGAGTCAATAAAAGTACCAAAATTCCCCTTATTCTCATTGTTGTGCTAGTGTTCTTTGTTTGTTTCTATTCCGCTGCATTTTAACACTCTTGGTGTTGCTTAGTGGAGCCTTTGAGAGGCGCCACTGCACCACGGGAGCCCCAAATTTTCGGTGAAAATTTGGAGCTACATTCGACCCCGTGACAATAGGCTACGGACCCTAGCGGCTGAAATGATGTTGTTTTATATTATTTTTATGAGATTTAAGATTTCTAAGTTTAGAATTTTTATTGTTTTAGGATTTTAAAGATTTTTTGGTTTCAAACTTTCATATTTTTAGTGTTTTTTGAATGTTTCCAAACACATTCAAAACGGCGTCGTTTCACAATTCTAAAATCCTAAATATACTAAAAAATAAACTCTAAAATCCCCAAAACTCTATAAACCACAAAATATTAGAAATTTTGAATCATGAAATTCAGAAATCCCTAAACACCATTCAAAATGAAGTTATTTTAGCCGCTCGAGTATATATCTTGTATACCCTGACAGGGTATATCCATTTTTTCCTATTAATAAAAAGGGAAAAATCCTTAATGGGGCTCCGAACTATCCTCACTTCCCCACTTACGGTCCGAACTATTAAATTTGACAAAAAGGGGGCAAAATTTTAGAATTCTGTTAACCTACCTAACCCCGTTAACTCCATCCCAACTCCGTTAACCACCTCCGCCGCCGCCACCCTCCTCTTCTT
>NQLW01000011.1:8035677-8048790 GCA_002312845.1 Kalanchoe fedtschenkoi
CAGAGAGGTAGTGATCAATAAATCTTTTGTATAAATAATAAATAGAGCGTTCTGATTGAACTGCGAGTTAGAAGTGTGTTGGCGAGTGTTGTTTTGGTCTCGGCTAGGGAGGTAACGACTGAGACACCGTCTAAGGATGAAGAAGAAGACGAGCTTGTTGTTGACCGAAGTTTGTATATTGTATATAGGATTCTATATAACAATTTGCTATATTATATGCATGCATTTGTCATTTATTTTTTGTTTTTTTTGGATCATGTTATGATTTTTGATCATTGTGTGTGAGTTTTACAAGATAGAGAGCTGCATTGAGAATGATTGTATTATGAGTTCGAGTTTTGGTGGTATCGTACGAGTAAGAATATGTTAGAAGTGTGTGTAAAGTTGGCTCATGACGAGTCAGACTCCACTATTAAGATGGAAAAAGTGTGTAGCCCTTGACCAAAAGGAAAAAAGTTACATCATGGTAGTATAGATTCACGAGAATTCTTCTTAATCCTATATCGAGATTGGGAGAGAATCAAATTTGTTCCGTAACAAAGCCTCAGTGTCTTACGCAATGCTCCCGACTTACCTCAAATGAGAGATAAATTATACAACGGATAAGTGTTTAAGTGTTTGGACAAGAAACTTGACAATAAGATAAGCAGAAGAAAATTTTATTCGACTTTATTATTGATCTCAATGACGAATGTGTACAGAAATTCATGGATGACTTATTTGACTACAAGACAACCTATTTATACACAGAAATCTTATGAGATACACTCTTTCCCAAGAAGAGTGCGACTCTAGCCGAACGGATGCGACTCGTGACTCTTTACCATGTCCTTGCCTCTTTGAGACTTAGCCTGTAAAAGTCATTTCACCTGACTCTTGCTCCGCACCTACATTCACGATGTGCTATTATTTCTAAAAATTGGGACAGCAGAATTTAGTAAATTTCGAGGATCGTAACTTTTACATGTGATATCCGATTTCGATGATTCAAATGACTATGGAAAGATGAAACCAAGATCTTTAATTTTTTCGTTGAAGTCTAATTCGCGATGGATTTGCACTACCAATGCAAACAAAATAGGTGTCCAGAATCTTTCCAAACTTCGGCTCAAGATTGTGTTTCCGATTTCCACACAATAAAAGTCTAAATCTTCCCAAAAATCCTAGAAGACTTCAAGAAGAGATACTTGACAACACGTCTAAAAACTTACCAAAGTGAGACATCCTATTGCCACCGAGATTGGTGCTTAGGAATCATACTATATCAAAAGGTTTTTGTCTCATCTTTCAAAAATAATTCAACATAACTCTCTTTCAAAATCCAACATTTCATAAAGTTTCGACCCGAAGTCACTAGTGGAGGTTAGCAAGGAAGTTGTCGGAGGAAGAAGCAAGTTCAGTTTATAAGGATTTTTACTATTCATATTTATTTGTGTCTTTCCATGACCGTTTGTGCCTAAATTCTCTTATATAGTTCAAGTTGAATAACTTGTGATATGATGATGTGAGATTATTATTTTTATGAAATTTGTAGTTTGCATGTTATGTTTATTGAGTTCATACTTATGCATGTTTTTTAATAGCATAGACTGACAAACTATGTTTTCTTGTAATGCTATATCACTGATCTAAATAAGAAAGGTAACACCACCAATTAACCGAGTAGTAAATAAACACATACCGTGCATGTGATGTGGTTAACATACTCTTAATAGACTTGAACCAAATTATGTAAATTAAACTCTCTATCATAAACTCGGACCAGATTATTTAGACTGAACCCATATCTTTAATTGTTATCATCTTTGTTCCGAGTCATCTTCTCAAATTTATTTTAGGAGGCAAAGCAGAAAATTTAGAAGTACTATTTTAAAAAAAAGTAGTTGTTCTCAATTTTATAAAGGAAGGATTTGTAGGGACTAGATCTCTCAAAATCTCTCCAACCTCCCATTTTCAAAGAGCTTTTAAGTTGAATTATCTATTTTCCTTATATATTTCATATTACTTTAAAAAAATTAAATAAATAAATATTAAATTATTTTTTGTAATAAAAACACATTTTTTTTATTTTTTTCTCTCATTTCTTTCCAAATCTCTCCATATTACTTCAGAATTAAAGCAAATAGCTGTTGTGTTAAAATATTTAAATCTATATTTAATTTCAAGCCCTTATAGTTTATAATTTCAACCTCAGTGCGGCTCGTCTTCCTCCTTCGGCCAGCCATCTGTTACCATCGCAGCAGTTCCCGGAGACGGCGACATTTGCGGCCTCACTCCGATGCGTGGAGTGTGCGCCAAATTCATTTCCCGCCTTTCTTCTCCCAGATTTTACTCAGTTGCTGTTGACCACCACCACCCGACCAGTCAACAACAACAACCATGTCTTCCTCCTCGTACGCCCCTCACCAAACCCCAGCTCACCACGATCGTTCTCGACCAGTACGCCCGAGGAAAGTTCTCCAACCTGCTTCTCAACGTCGTCTCCAACCCTTCCGTCCTCCTCACCGCATGCCACAATTTGATTGCGCATGAATACGGACGCGCCGCCTCCCTGTCCGACTCTGTTTCGAAGCGGTTCTCGATTGATGAGATGTCGCGCGAGATTCGGGAGGATTCGTTTGGGATCGAAGCTTCTTGCCTCACAATGCGCGATTCCAGGAAAGGAGGTGAGTGTCTCGTTTTGCCTGATTTGAAACTCAAAGTGCTGATGGAGGCGATTAGGATGGTGTTGGAGGTTGTGTATGACGAGCGGTTCGCTACGTTTGCTTATGGCGGGCGTGTGGGTATGGGGAGGCACACGGCTGTCAGGTACCTCAAAAACACTGTTGAAAACCCTAGTTGGTGGTTTACGGTTCAATTTGGGGGCAGAAGGTTCGACCTTAGACATGTGGATAAGCTGTGTATGGTGATTCAAGAGAAGATAGATGATGTTTGGCTGATTCGGATTGTGAAGAGATTGTTTGAATGTGAAGTGGTGCAGATTGAGCTAGGGGCACTTTCTTTGGGGAGAGGATTTCCCCTGCAAAGTGGGCTCTCTTCCATTCTTTTGAATATATTCTTTGACGGGTTTGATAAAGAAATGCAAGAACTGAGGCTTCAGTTTGATAAGGAGAATCCGAAGGTGAATGTTGATGAGCTTGTTTCGGGGCCAAATGTGTTTCATAAACGATCCAGGATATACTTCCTCAGGTACTTAGATGAGATATTAGTCATTACTTCTGGCCCTAAAGCATTGACTTTGAATGTGAAAAATCGGGTTTTGAAACTACTAGAGCAGAAGTTGGATTTAGAAGCAGGTACGTTAAGATCGGTAATACATAGTGCTGTTTCTGAGAAGCTCAACTTCTTTGGGATGGAACTTCAGGCTGTCCTGCCATCAGTCTTGCATCCACCTTTATCAGAAAAAGCAATCCGGGCACGGAAGAAGTATGAAATTCAAAAGGCAGCTAGACTTGCAGAACTCAAGAATGCCAAGGAGACAAACAGGAAGAAATTGGGCTTGAAAATTTTTAATCACGTGTTTAAGAAGTTGAAACGTGGTTCAAAATTTAATTTTGATTTTCATATTGAGAATGAGGTGAGAGACATATTTAGTACATGGGGTGATGAGGTTGTCAAAGAGTTCTTTGCATCACTGGAGGTGCGTTATTGGTGGCACAGACAGCTTTCAGTGGGTAATTTTCTCTCATTGCCACATATTAGGGATCAATTGCCACATGAACTGGTGGATTCTTATGACAATTTCCAAAATGAGGTAGACAAGCACCTGAACCCAATTAAGGTGAAAGATGTCTTGGAAGCGGAAGAAAGAATGTCTGAAGAAGAAAGAGAAAGAAAGTATGCCAAGAGAACTGTGGAAGATTTGACAAAATATTGTATGAAAGTGTCTGCGCCAATTGATCATGTGAGAAAGGCGGTTAGGCTTGTTGGATTCACAAATAAGATGGGCAGACCTAGACCAATTAGTTTACTCACTGCTCTTGAAGATGCTGATATAATTAAGTGGTACGCTGGTGTTGGGAGAAGATGGCTGGACTTTTTCTGCTGCTGCCGTAACTTTTCAATGGTTAAAACTGTTGTGACTTATCACTTGAGATTCTCTTGCATCTTGACATTAGCAGAGAAACATGAGTCCACTAAGCGCGAAGCCATTAGGCATTACACTAAAGATTTGAAAATACTTGATGCCGATGGAACAGAAGAGGTGCACTTCCCTTCAGAGAGAGAGATCAAAATGATGGGAGATAAGAATCTCTCTGACCCCAAACCTGTTGATGGGGCCATTGCTGTGACATTGATCAGATTGGCATCAGACGACTCTCCTTATGCCTGTGCTGCACACTTCTGTGACAGAGGTGATACAATTTTATACCGCATATGCTTATTGCAAGAAAGACTAAATGTGAACCCAGCAGACGAAAAAAATTGGGTTCCTGGAATGGGTGCAATTCATGGAGCCCTGAACAGGAAGTGCATTCCTCTTTGCGCAGATCACATAAGTGCGCTGTATCTAGGTTCAATCACTTTTCAAGACATGGACTACACTTCCTTTGTGAACATTGAGTGAGAATGCCCCTTGATGAAATTCCTTGCCAGGCTTGATGTAGTACCTTGTCCTTGCATTATTGCTATATTACTTCCGATCACAAGCTTTGAAATATCCTAGTTTTGAGATGGTCTGACAACCTTATGCACAGAGCTGATTTATGTAGTTCTTATAAATAGTGTAATAATGCATGAACATGACTGCTGTTGTAAGCAACCTATTTCATTTTAATAGTCTATCTGTTCCTCAAAAAGAGAAGTGAATAAAGATAGTATCATTTTAACACCTACAAGAGTCATGGTGATGCAGGCATAATCCAATGTTCAACATCCAGAAATAAATTTGAGTTGATTCACAATTCATACAGTTTTAAACATTTATGTGAAGTAACATCATATAAATTTGCAACAGAGACTTTGATCCATCAATCCAGCTTGAATCAGTTCAACACATTAATCGTTTGCACCTATCGAGTGTCGCAACTTTAAAGACACTGTTCGAAACTCAGAGGACGATTTCACTCCATTTTTAATATTGACATTTCACATCAATTATTTAACTCAAAAGTTACACCCATAAAATTCAAAGGGATATGTAACCGTATCTCGTTATCAACTCTTCATATTAACATACCACAACAATTTAAAAGCATGCTAGAATAAGTCTCTATTCTCTCATCTCAAATATTTAAAGAAATGTCAATAACTTATTTACTTGTTGGAGGTTATCACCCCTATCTTGACGCAGTGATTGACAACAAATATGTAACTCATTTACATGATCACAACTCATTTGACTCAAGATATGAAACATATCTCAATAACATATTTACAAGATCAAAATTCTCACGGCTTTTTTGAATCAAAATTTCAAATAAAAACTCAACAACTCAAGTCATAAAAGTTATTATCACTATCTTGCTCAATCGTAAGAACTAATTTTCAAGATGGGGCGATCTACACTCTCTTGTCCAAAGATTTAACCAAAACTCAAAAATTCATTCACAAGACCTTTGCGATCAACAACCAAAAAATTAATCATCGCCTCGATGGTCGCGCTCGAGTTTTAGATTTTTTTAGTAGTAGTTCAAGACTTCTTTGTATATCAAGTCTCGAAGATTAAGTTCACAGTATCTTGATGGGCCTCCTTATCGTCGGATCTCATATTTCATACTTGAGCTAGCACACATGCAACTTTTGTATTTTACATATGCGGGTAAGAAACTCGAAATATTCCAACGATCGAGATCGTGCTCGGATACCAGTTGTCACGGTCTAATGCTATGACTCATATCTCTTACTTTTTTACACACTGAGGAATATTTAAGACGGTAAAGTGCCTAGATCTTCACAAATCAGGGTCAGCATTCTCAATAAATGAGATCTTTTTATTAATCTGAGTCTCAGAGAGATACAAGATTATCTTTAATCACGCATTATCGAATGACTCGTGAGATGATCTTTATAAAAGACACACCTTAATCAAGTCATCAACTAATGATCTTTATAAAAGACACAGCTTAATCCGAGTCTTCAGAGAGATGCGAGATTATCTTTTTATTAATCCGGATATCTGATGATCCATGAGATACATTTCAAGATTTTGCCTAATCAAGTCATCAACTAATGTGTATGAGTCTGTTTTCAAGTTCCCTTTCGATTTTCATAAAAGAAATCTTTTCTGATCAAATAATACTTATGACCCTTTATGCTCATTATCTAAGGGGTGGGATAATCATATGCCTAGTCTTAACTCGTCAGGTTGGCAACCAAGTCCATAAAGTCTCACCCTATTTAAGCCATGTCCATAAAGTCTCACCCCCATAAGTTGATAACCACTTATCCGATTTATGTGATTCACATATCGTTATACTTTTTAAAAGTTTAGTTTCATAATCCATCATCCAATTCGCTACCCGAACTTCCTAAGGCCCAATATTCAACTTACGAAAATGTCATTAAAGCGAAGAAGAAGCCTCCAAACTAACCTGTGACTACTTGCACTGACAAAAGTACCAAACTTATATGGGAAAAATGAAATCGCTGCAACAAACAAAAGTGATTTTGAACATCATATAGTTTGCATATCTGTCAAATAAGAGGAATAATTAATATGTATCTGATAAAAAAAGCCGCGATCTGATTTACAGTTCACTCAAGGGAGGCTGAGACTCCAAAATCTCATATCAAGACCTAAAACACAAAACTCAGGACTATAAAACTGGATCCAAATTTCAAAGCAAAAGACTTGTGCAAAACTTCCTGGTAAACACATGCAATCAGCTTCATCTAACCTAGTCATGCTAGCAGACGTGGACTGACATAGCTGCCGATTACGTAGCAATTCCTGAAATAGGAAAAAATAAGGAAGACGTCACGACATAGATCTATTTCATTTAGTGGAAGTAAAGAAATCGAAATGGTATTTTTTTACCGTGTATGTGGTAAGTTCTTACCAATATCTGCCTGTCTTTTAGTTACGCCGTAGCCTACGTAACCATGAGAAGGCTTGTCAAAAGAATCATAAGCTGCCACAAATCCGTAATTGTACGATTCTAGTCCATCGTGGTCAGAGCTGGCAGATCCTGAAGCTAAGTCACTTTGTGCCAGGCCAGAGCCGTATGAATCTTGAAGAACCCTGCCACGGACTCCGGTGGGTAAAGTGTGTGCTGATGATCTGTTCGCGTTCACACCGCTGCTCCTACTATGATCTACAACCCCGTGATTAACATTGCCAGTTATATATCCAGAATTTGGGCGGTGGGGCGAAGTGATGCTTCCCATTCCTCTAGCTGAATATGGTGAAGATCCCAAGGCAACACCACTCTCTCCGACCATGCCACCAGCAATGATCCCACTATCGGATCCCCGAAAAGTGGCCGAAGCTCCAGTGTTTGGGACATAATTAGGGCCGACATTCCCAGACGGATTTCCCATCAATGGACTGAAATAGGAAGAGCTATCTCTATTGTTCAGTTGAAAGTTAACATTACCACCTAGCCTGTTTGTGTTGACCATGGTGTAAGTATTCATAGCGCGTCCAAAGCCAGTAGTATCGTTGGAAATAACACTTCCAATGAGGCCAGGATTGTAATTCATACTTGCTCCGTAGCCAGGGCCGTAGGTAGAGAATTCGCTGCGACCATAAGTGATTGGATTAAATCTGTTGCCGATTCTGTTACCATACTGACCTCCCACTAGGCCAGGAAGATATCCCTGATTGTAGCCGCTGAGGATGTTACTAACCCTGCTGAGACCATACCCACCAAGTGGGCTTTGGGTGGGGCTTGGTGAGAGCTCCTTGGGGACAGCGCGCTTCACCTCCACCATTTTACCATTCAGTTCGTGGAAGGTTCTCTGCAAAACTCTATCAACTGAATCCTCCTTGTCAAATGTGATGAAACCAAAGCCCCTCGGCCTCTTAGTGGTGGGATCATACATGACAATGACGTCATTGATCGGGCCAAACTGCTCAAAGTATTTCTTGAAATCACTTTCTGTCACCGTGGAGGCTAAACCTCCCACAAAAATCTTTCTTGTGCGCCCCAGGCCAGGAGAACTTCGAGCACTGCTGCTGCTCTTGGTTGATATGTTCAGATCATCCCTAGGAACAGCCCATTTGGCCTCCACCTAAATTTCAAAACAAAAACCAGTAAGGAATCAATTGCAAGGTTCGGGTTCAGTTTGACATATTAGGAGCATGTAATCAAATAAAAAGGCATTACGAAAAATGAAAAATTGTTCACTTCAACTGACCCAAACTCACCATCCACCCGTCAATACTGTGCTTCTCCTTGACAACCCGCTCAGCAACGGCTGGATCAGCAAACACAACGAACCCAAACCCACGAGCACGGCCTGTGTTTCGATCTTTCATGATAACAGACTCCACAACTTCCCCAAAAGAGCTGAAATACCCTTTCAGGCGCTCCTCATTTGTCCCCCAAGAAATTCCACCAATGAATAATTTAGCATTTCCAGATTCCATTTCTTCTACAAGTTAGAAACACTCTTGTAAGATAATGCAGCATACTACAGTGTATCAAACTAACTATGCAAATCAAAATTGATCACCCAACCCATTCAGATACTCAAGCACAAATTTAACTACTGAACGGAAAGAAGAAAGGCCTCACTTCGATCCCCTCAACCAGATTTAGGAATGATTTGATTCATCATACTCAAGTGGCACATCTGGACTGGGGATGAACCTATCTGGATGATTCATAATCATTCATTCGCCATCAACAAAATTACATGTTTAATCTTATTTATAATCACAACTGGAATCAGATGAGCCAGTTAAGTTTCCTCCCAAGCTGTGAACTCATATGAACACCAGTCAACTTCTCCAATCCAAACAACGAGTCAGATTAGCCCAACTCCACATCCACTGACACATTCTCCACAACAATGCAATGTCCAAAAACAAACACATCCACTGATCCAAAACAAACCCAGAACCAAACAACAACCTAAGACTCATCTTCATACTCCAAACATGAAAACCCAGATCGAGATTCTCACCAAGTAACACGAACTAGAGAAAAAAACCGAGATGATAAATCACACTAGATCTGAAAGAGGAGGCTTTGATGAGAACCGAGGGCTTGTTCAACCTCCTCAAAACGCCCCCACCCACCTCAAAGACACACTTTGGTCTGCTCTATCTCTCGATTGTCTGATCTTATATACAACCTCTGTCCAATTACCATACAAAGAAAGATGCAATCTTTGCGGGATTCAGAAATGAAGCGAGAAAATAGATTTCAGGGAATAGATAGAGAGAATAGGAGGCATTGGTGCGAGAAGCTTGTGGGAGAATATAGGTTTTACCTTGCAAAAATAAAACCGAAATTTTCTTTAAAAACTTTACTTATTTTTTGTCTAAATAAAAATAAATGGAAATGAATTCATTACAGACATTATTTAGAAGATCGATTTTTCAGATTTGGATCAGGTGGTGTAATTTGCTACGCGGTGCAAAACGATGTTATTTTATTTGTTTTCTGATTATTCAATTTGTTTATTATTCAATTTAAAATAACGTTAGTTTGATATATAATTTTAATTAAGTAGTCGTCAAACAAACCATTAGTCGTTTGGCGGTGCTGGAGGTTGGAATGTGACGTGGCGGATAGTGGTTGGATAACATTCAATCTGCAGAACAGAACATCTTTCCGCATGTTCTCGTCTAAAAAAGCAACCCTTTTTTCTCTCCACTGGTGAGATTCAACGCCTTTTCTTGCGTAAAAAAACAATACAATTAAGAAAAAAACTGCAACTTTTTGAAACCCTGACAATAATTCTAACAAAAGTCAATCAATGTCACTGGCAATATACGCCACATTATCCTCTGTTTCAGTCAAGCAAGATACAAACTTCAATCTTAATAAGACCCTGCAGCTTCTTCTATCAATTGGTTTTCAATGCGTCGCCTTTGTGTGCTGGAGAGACGACAGCGTTTCTCCGCCGGATCAACTTGGAGGTCGGCAATGGCAGGTAATTTTTACGCAGTTGCAATTAGGGCTTGATTCTTATGGGATCAAGTTTTGAGATTTTAGGAAGCTGCTGATTGATCAAGGCTGTGAGTTTCTCTCGTTCTGGTATCTTCCATTTTGGGTAATGTTGCCTGCTTGTTGTTTGTAGAAATGTGTCAGTGATTAAATCCAGTAAAGATGCTAGGTAATCGGTAGTCACATGATGAAGTGGAATTCCCTCGCCGGGATCAAGTAGGGGGCGGGGCCCTCGCCTGGACGCAAGTTTTTGGAATTCTGACATATGGAGCTTGATAAGTTCCCAGGGAAGTCTCCACAATTAGTGTATCAGAATGAGTCAGAGCATTCCTCGAAAGCTTGCAGCCTGTTCAGCTGCTGCATACACACTGACTGGACAATCAAGCGCAACGACAGCCACTCATTCTGAACTGATTCAATGCATGCCTCTCGCGAAAGCCTCTGGCAGTTGAGGTATCAGTACACTGCTCATTTCTCTTCTTGTGAGATAGTTTAGTGTGCTCACAGAAAAAAAGCGTTTAATAAGAAAAAAACTATGTTTTATGATTGTATCTGGTTGGCATCGGCCAAATGATTAATACAAGCTTCTGTTATTTCAAGATACTCCGCTGCACACGGGCGGCGACATTGAGAGGATCAATCATTCTCGAGGAGCAGTAGATGAAAAGACCAATCATCTCAAAAGTGTCGGGTGTTATTGGTGAAGGAAAAGAATTCATTTGAAGACACTGCAGAGATCTCTCTGCTTCTGCTTTTTGTTTCCATCACTTGACGAACATGAAAAAGCAAACAAGTCCTGAGGATTTCCATGTCTTTTAAGGATGAGGAAAGCCTTAAGCCTTCTCCTGATCGGACTCGAAAAACAAACTCGTTTATATGATTAAAGAAGCAGCTTAATCACCGGTTAGTCTTTTCTGCTATTCGACATCTTTGCTCACCTTAATTTAAGGTTTGTGTTAGTCATTGATGCACACGAGTGGACTCAGAATCCAAATCTCAAGCCCTTAAACGAAGGGTTCCTGAATAGAGGACAGAAGTTTTATGATGAAAGTTTAGCTGTGACAACTTGTATTCTTGGAGATTTCCGGTATGAACAGATATGAATGTTTCACTGAATTTATTTGGCTGGTATATTACATGTGAATTTCCGTATGAATCTGTAACTGAAACTAATTAAGCCTTCTAATCATCAAAAGGCAGTGTGTACTCATTTCTGTATACTTGCTGCATTTTTGGTGTTGATGATCCATTGTTGAGGTTTGTGTTTGACTTTACTTCAACACCGTGTTGCAGAAAAATTACAAGTTGGTGGAAGAATGCAAATCAAGCAATGCATTTTTCGAACAGACTATTTTGGGATGTGGACTGATACAGCTCAGTCTGAGCTAGATCTCGGGACAGAGAATCAGAAGTTGAAGCTAGCAGAGCAGTATGAGAAAGAATGAATACAAAAGAAATAAATGAATACAAAATAAGCCATAAGCCAAGCAAATAAATGAATACAAAAGAATCAGTAGAAAGTGAATTTATTGCCATTAACTTCAGTTATTTAGGATGAGAAAGAATGACAGAAGGAATAGGGCACTGTCCAACTGCTTCCTACCATCAGTTATGTATGTACATCGACATGTCACCTTGTATCACTACATGACCACTAATTTAACTTCTTTTTTAGTATATGATCCTTACTAGCTAGTAAGAGTGTGAACAGTGAGGGCTCACTCCACTGAGGATGATGCTGAGCCTGAAAGTTCTGAGAAGAATGGATCAGTGAGAAGCTCGGTTGCTGAAGGTCTTGCCCTTGGTTTAGCAATGCATTTCTGAATGAATGCTTTGAATTCTGGATCTGTCACTCTGTCCATGGCTTGAGGCTGAATTCCACCGGTTACTTTCTTGTATACCTTGACGACATTTTCGCACTCGCTATATGGTATTTCGTTAGTCACCATTTCAAGCAAGCTCATTCCAAATGAGTATATGTCCACCATTTCTGTGTAATCCTCCTCGTATAACTCCGGTGCCATGTACTCCGGTGTTCCTAAAATAGAGTGAGCTACATGGCTCTTTCCTGTAATAGCGGCCATGCCAAGATCACCGATTTTCACCTGTAAATACGTTAGAACGTGTCCATCACATCATGTAACTTGCCACGGCCAGTTTGGCTTCTTTGTAGGAATATGTGGCAATGGCAGAATAGGGAGCGAAATTGATACAGATGACAATGGATTTGAATGCAATACCTGGCCAATGTTCCCATTGATGAACATATTGCTGCAGTTAAGGTCTCGGTGGATGATGCAGGGGTCGTGAGTGTGAAGATATTCCAGCCCTACAAGCACCTGCCTAGCCCACTTCTTCAGGGCTCTGAGAGACACATGGCGATGCTTCTTTCGGAATTCTCTCAAATTCCCCGAGGTGCAGACCTCAGTTATAAAGTTCAAAGTACCGCGTTGGCTGTCCTTCCAGACGCTATAAAGAGCGACAATGTTTTCATTCTTCAAAGTGCTCAGCAACTGGACCTCTGAGTAAAGCCGGTCAATGACGACCGGGTCGTCACTGAACTTGAGCAAGTTAACCTGATTCCAGGCCACCTCAATTCCTTCTCCCTGATCAAATGCCCTGTAGACCTTTTTCACGGCACCAGAGCCTAGCAAATCAGTGTAACGCCCATACCGCCCTGTGGGATCAACTTCTGCAAATGGCTCGCCAAGTTGGGCTGACGATGTCATGGGAGTTTCAGAAGGCATCCTCTTGAGCAATATAATGTATCAGCAAGCAACTCAACAAACTATCCCACAACTGATGTCAAAAAGTTCCAAAACCTGGTAGACAGCAAGACAAAGCCAATCATTAAACACACTCACATTGAACCAAACTCAACCACGTATTAGTCCCTCCGAAATTAGGGTTTTGAGCATAAAAATCACCAGCTATGTTCCACAGAAACTCTGAGAGCTTTCTAGAATAGAAATTCTAGAAACTCCTCCTATAACTTTACAGGTTTAAAATAACTATGTTTGAAAAACTGTAAAAAATTATTTTGTTAGATGTT